>NW_017547102.1:802247-826366 GCF_001854935.1 Bemisia tabaci | reverse complement strand
GGGACTTTAACAGAGAGAAGTGAGAGAAATACAGGAGGGTCAGGGGTTAAACCAGGCACATGAACATAAAAAGTATTTAATTAGGTAGAAAGTTGACAAAATGATGATTGAGTGATCGATTTTTTTTTAAAAAAATTGTTTTGATTCTTGAGTAAAATTGGACAAATAAGTTAAAAGGAGCGCAGATAGACTATGAAGCTACAGGTTTCACTATTTCAAAGTTGAGCAAAAAAATTACCACCCATGTTAACCATCAGAATCTTCTCTTTAAATCTTATATGCAGCAATAGAAGAAAATTCGATTTTCGTAATTTTTAGGAGACTCCTATATAAATTGCAACACATACAAAGCATTAAAATTGTACACGAAGAAAAAACGTGATCGCATCACATAAGCTGTAGATGCAAAACAATTGCAAGATCTTGCAATCAACGATATGCATGAAGTGATTTTCAAGAGTTAAGATTTCCCCTTTGCTCATCGCTCCAGAAACCTAGAATTTTCAAAATTTAAGGCCTTTCTTTTCGTTATCTCTTTAAAAACTTGGACAAGGTCAAAGGATGGATCGGACATTTTTGCCACCAGGCAAACATGCCGGATCGCAAGAAACAGCGTATGAATATTCAAGAGTTGCCAAATTTCCCCGGTTTAAACGAATATTTTGGAGGGCGGTCATGCATATTTTCCCTTGAAATTTCATGATAATGTAGGAGGTAATGTACTAATCCAATTCTGTACAAAATTGTCTGAAAAATGAGACGAAAATTATACGGCAGTTTCCTTGGAAATTTGTATTTTATCGAAGGAATTTTGGCAACGCCTGAAGGCACATACGGCTTTTCTCCTTAGCATGGCAAGATAAATGATGTCTCATACCTGCAGGCACTGTTTTTAGGGTGACTTGTTCAGAGGTTAATGTGCAGTGATTCAGCCAAGCAGTGGTATCATTCAGCGTATAGCCGGCTATCTTTTGGCCCTCGATTTCAAGTATGATGTCTCCTTTTTTCAGAGTCCCATTGATCACATTGATCTTCCCGACTGTTACATCTTGAACGTAAACAAACTCTCCGTTGTCAGAACCACCAGCGACCGAAAAGCTCAAGCTTCTATTTGGAGACGCAGCGATAACAACTGTGTTCAAGTTGTTGCACCAGTGAATTTTCTCTTTGTTGACGAGTTTGGATGACGAGGATGCTGTATTCGGCCGGTCTTGGCCAGATTTGGGCATTATGACATTTTTTTACCAGAGTTCTTTTTTACACCAAAAATGCAACCTGAGTCGAGCCTTCACCAATTCCAGTTTCAGATAACTTGAGCCATCTTCAAACACCTGGAAAAAAAATGGAGGGTAATGAATGGCAAATCACCAAGAGTATCGAGAAGAAATTATGCACATCACTGGTCTGGACAGGGACAGACCTTGTAAGGTGTTCGCTGTTTAATAGTTCTGTGCAATTTTTGGCCTTCCGAACTAATCGGCCTCGTGTGGTGTGGTGGATATAGCGTAGCGCTGGCCCTGTGATCAGGAGGTCCCGGATTTGATTCTCGGCCAAGGGGCCGGGAGTTCGAAAGTCTCAGGCAAAGATCACGTGGGACTGGGTGTGAAAGGACTTGAAGATTAAATGCAGGATTAGCACTGAGGACTTTTAAAAAAATATTAAACAAAAGTTTGTCAGGGACTGACCTAGGTAAGTCGGTGTATTTTTGAGTCTACTTTCAGATTCGATTATAATGAGAGGTCAATCTTTCACAATTCAAAAGTTACTGCATAAGAGAAACACTTTCCTACTTAGGTTATAAAAAAGTCTGAAAAAAAACCAACAAAAAACTGACAGATTTCAATTGTTACAGAACAGTTACTTCTTAAAATTCATTCAGGCTACAGTGAAAAAATGTCTTGAAAGAGACTGACCTACTCTCTAAAGGGCTCTGAGACATTTTCAAAAACATTTTCTGTGCGATGACAGAAGATCCTAGAGGGCTGAAATTTAATGCAAAGACTCTAAATTGTTCTAGTTTGATCTCAAAACAGGAAAAGTTCATGCAACGAAACCTCATGAGTCATATTACTTTAGTATCCCTCGTACAGCAACGGCGAAGCAATTTGTAAGAATGATTCATGAATAATTTCAGTGAAAGAGCCAGCAATATTAAAATGGGCAGATTTTAGGAACTTTATCTCTAACGATTTCTTTTGAGAAGTTTTTCATTGTGTTATGATCAAGAGAAAAAGAAAGGAAGAAGTACATTTTATCCAAAAAATTGGCTGGACATCAACAGATGCTTTAAAAAAAGAGAAGAAAAGGCGGGTAGATTTACAGTTCAATGACTGCATTTATATTATAAGGTGCCTAACCCCTTTTCTTGCATACCAGCTTGACTTCATTGTGCTGTAGTTTCGCCATTGCATCTAAGAAATCATATACGTGTATTTAGGTTCGTGATACTAAATATTTCCATTCGCATTTCATTTTTTCGAATGACAAATGGACGTATTTCTACCAAACCGAATTATGTGCATTAAGACATGAACCCTGAGACCCATAAGCATATGTGCATAGCATGATAGCAGGGCTCACGTCATAATGCACATAGTTCCGTTTGATGGAAGTAAGTCCAAATGGTCATCCTTGTTGTTCTGAACTTCGTGCGATTCATCAGGATAGTTCTTTAAAAAGTTCGCACTTACACGCCAAAATCAGTTTTTACGGTGAAAAAACCCAAAGGATGCAAATAAAGGGCGATTCGTCAAATTAGGTTGGAGGAAACTCAATACCTCATTTTTTCGCGATTTAGAGGGCCGCTAACGCTGCATTTAATTTAGGTAATTAAACCTCATCGGCACGATTGGCAACGCTGGAATTAAATTAAGGTGCGAAAGAAACAATCAGAGCTACAGTTAATGTTGCACGCGATAGATGCGAAGCAAACATCATAACGCCTGGATGCAACTATTCGGGCTCTGTGGATGTCCTTGTTGCAATGTTGCATACGCAGAGTTGAACAGGGCCGAATTAAGGGGGAGGCCACATGGGCCGTGGCCCATGGAGGCAAAAGGGGGCGGCAAATTTTGCAATTTTTTTAAATAAAGCTACAAAGAAAAATCGGATTCAGAAAAAATAAATACGAACGAGAAAAGGTGACAAAATCTCTCATTTCCTGAGAGTATATCTCTAATTTTGTCGTCTTTATGTGATACAATAGACAGCACCTTTAATTAGTCGAGTTAAGACTAAGAGAGAAACCGCACACGGAATTCGGCCTGGAACGGCGCGGCGCAGAGAGCAATGATGACGAGAACGTGAGATGAAAAGGAGAAACCCTCGGCGCGGCGGTCGGCATGTAACACATATTAGCGCCTACAAGACTGCATGAATACTTCACGCATTGCGCCAAAGACAGTGCGGTCAGCAGCGGCCCAGCGAGCAGCGTGAAACGCATAGCGCCTACAAGAATACTTCACGCATTGCGTCAAACACAGTGCGTGCAGCAGCGGTCGGCTCGAAACGCGCATGTTAGACTGTAGGAATACTTCACGCATTGCGCCAAACATAGTGCGGTCAGCGCGGCGCGGCGGCGGAAGTTAAAATTATTAAACCACATTTATGTTTGTTCTTTCATAATTTTTTCGTTCATTTCTTATAAATGGAGGGCATTGTCCATACAGAGATAGGTTTACAGAACTTAACTTTCGCGCAAAGTTCCGTGAAATTTTGCTAGTGGTGTTGACAGGGCTTTCGCAAAAAATGTATCCAACACGAGTAGGTAAACGTATCTTATGCACCCCTCCCCCTCCGGTACGTTCACTTGATGGTTTTTATTGATGTATCAAAACGAATGAGGAGGGGGCGGCAAAATACAGGAGGCCCATGGGCGGCAAGTAAGTAAATCCGGCCCTGGAGTTGAAGGCATTTTGAATTCGGATACCAACCGCCACTCCAACGGCGCTTAATGAAAGCGAGTTAATTAGAGGAGTCGAACAAAATGTGGAAACATTGAAAGCTTATATTGATGTTAATACGAAACGTAAAGATTTCAAAAGGGGTTTCATTGATTTTCTCGTAAAAATTTCCTTTGATGAGAGGCATTCCATACAATTAATGTTGCGAAGGAATTTACAGCGAAAGTGGCAGTTTTGATCGAAAAGTCCATATCCAACCTCTCTGAAAGGCTCGTTTCATTATTCGACGGACTTTACTGCGAGGATCTAAAATAATAGAATGTCTTCAATTCTTCATTTATCCTTCGCAGACATCTTTTCGGTAATACACTTGCCCTAGAGATTATACTCAACACATCGCGGCATCAAAACTGATGCACAGAATATACTCACATCCTACGCCTGTATGCGACCATTCGTGTCCACGAGATATCATTGTAGTAAAAGCAAAGAATTGAAAGCGCTCTGCTATTTCAGATCCTCGCAGGAAATTGCCGTGCCAAGGAAAAACGCCGTATGAACCTTCAGGCGTTGCCAAATTTCCTTTCATAAAACACGAATTTTTTGGTAGGTAAACTTATGAATATTTTCCTTTTACTTTTTCACATAATTTTAATCGCAATTTCACCTATAGTTCTTGAAAATGTCAAGGAAAAATATTCATAATTTGCCTCAGAAATAAACGTTTTTTTAAAATTAATCCTGAATTTTCATACAGCGTTCTTCCTTAGCACGGCAATATAGCCAGCTGTTGGCGCCGCGACACAGTCAAAACGCCTTCACACCCGTGTGTATGCAACATGGACATCCATTAAGCCCGAATAGTTGCATCCCAAAGTTAGAGTGTGTTTTTCGTCGCATTCGAGGCTAAATATGGGCGCTCTGCTTCTTTCTCTTGCGACGTACCTTAATTCTAACGTTGCCTATTTTGCTGATAAAGTAAGCTGTATATAATTTTTTTTTTTTTTTTTTTTTTTTTTTTTTTTTTTTAAATCAAGGAATTTCATAGGCTTAAATCTGATTTAAGGCAAATTCTCAAACGAATCGCTAAAAAAAAATTGGAAAGAAAAAAAACTTTGTGAGAATCAGCCTGATGGATATCCATACCTCACAGGTACAAGAAATCGATTCTTTTATTAAGAATATAGGTCTGTGCATTCATTCACTTCCTGCATTTTATTGTTCTTCATAAAGACTGAGTGAATTAATTGTTTGTGATGAGAAACAAATTTATCGAAAATCATTGAGAGTTAGGAGCAAGCAGATGCAAGTAATGACACATATCTTTGCTGAGTAGAGAAACATTTCCAAGTCAGTATTGATTATTTTTGTATAATACGAATAATGAGAATAGAATTAAAATTTTGAAACTTTAGGTAATCAAGTTATTGATAGCTCCATGTGATACGCATATCTCATTTAGAATGCTTAAAAGTTTCTAATTATGTTTCATTTTCGACAAGGAAAACTAGTGAAAATACTCCTTTTATTTGCAATTTTGTATGATTTATGTAAAATGAGTGAAGGAAATTCAGACTAAGTTTCAGAAGAAGCCAGAGGCCAAATCTTCAAAAATATAACATGAGCAGAGAATAACGACGTTGTAATCTGAGATGCGTATTTCTTGCATTTGGCCATTGATATTTCAGGGCCGAAAATAAGTATGAAGACAGTAATTTCGGTTGGCGAAGTCTCTGTTAAACTTCACTCTTTTAAGAGAAAACAAATAATCATGATTCTATGAAATTTTTAGGGTTTTTTTTGCCCTTTAAGGAATGTTCACTAGAAATTCCGAGAAAAATTCCTTGTAATGTCCCCTGGGAGAGGAAAGTTAAATAAAGTAAATTTTGAGAGAATGCAATCCGAACATTGCTGGCTAAGGTGCAGAAATAAGTAGCTCGATTTGTGGTGTTGCAAATTTCTCCTGACAAAATATTTATTTACAACAGAGCTACCCAGAATTATTCCGTAAGACTTTAAATTATCTTTCTTAACTTGTTGAAGTATACTGAATTAAAAATTAGAAAAATTAAATACGTTACTTTTTCTTTAAAAAATAAAACAGCAGCGGAGATTTTTAAATGCCCAGATCAAGATAAAGGTTTCTGCACTTGGTTATCAATATATATTATTCTAGTAAGTGATCTTAGCAATCAATATATTTTTCTTTTCTTTTACCAGCCAGAAATATTTTATTAGAATGGTTGAAGGCTACAATAATCGTAGCATTCGCTGTTATAATTTCATAAAATATCAAGCCATGATGTTGGTTCAGTCTTTTTTTTAGAAAATAAAATAAGAACGGAGATTATAAAACACTGCAACTGTAATCCACATTTTTGGAGTTTCAATATCAATATGCCTACTTATAAGGAGGTGCTCTCAAACCACCTAAGTAGGTAATCTGTTACAAACTGTTCAGAAAGAACTTGATAAAGTAACCATCCTCTCATCAAATATTTATCAAATGGTAGGATCAACAGTTGGAGATGGACTAAGTAATGAATTTATTCATCTCCATAACTATTATCCTTGACAAGTGAACTATTTACGGAGGAAACACAAATCCATAAATTTGAAGGAGTAAATAATTACTCTCTACCTTCACTCTCCATGGATGGTGACATAAGTTTTAAAAAAATTTACAAGATAAATGTGAATTAACTGTTAAGGGCTCGGTTTTCAGGTTAGTGTTCCAGGAAGATTAACGGTGTGGTGAAACAAATATTGTCTTGCAAAAGACTGGTACTCATTGCTCCAAAAAAGAATAGCTGATTAAGTAGGTAAATACTTCACAGCTAATTTCTTGAAGACACATTAAAGAGTGCAGAAAGCGCAGGACCTCTCAGAAAATACTTAATTTTAAGTAAGAAGAAGAATTTGTTTATTGGGGGGTAGGGGGGAGATAAGCTGCATTCAATCTAACTGACATATCATGTTCTTGAATTCCTTGAATAAAAGTGGCAGTTCGTGTTGAATGTAAGAACTCGGACTGCCTAATCCTAAGAGTTAAAGAAACACCTCACGGAATAGTCAATACACCTCTAAATATACTCATCAGTATAGCATGAACTGAAATTAGCTTAGCGAAAAAAAACTCAGGTAGGTATAGGTTTCCTAATTTATGTCATTCCTTCTAGCATTACCCAATTCAACTGACAGCTCATTAATTCTGTGTACAATGCAGGTCACTCTAGTCTCTTACAGTAACGCAAGTAACAAAACTCAAAGTGGAATCCTTAAACTATGGATGGACAATGCGTGAAAGGACCAGTCTTCTGCAGTTTCTGATTGAACATAGGCAGGAAGATAACTTCATGGAGGTGTCGTCAGCTAAGTTAACGGTTGTTTACTTTCGGTTTGCAAGCGCCAACAAAGAATTTCGGCCTCTGCACAAAGCAATGTTCGCTACTATCCACCTTGAAAACAGCCAGCTCATGACCGTAACTTTAAAAAACTACTTATCAGTTATGATTCGCGACTTTTATGTGGTTGAGATTTCTGTATGGCTAAAATTTAAGTGCTACAAGGTTTGAAAGTATTAAAAAACTTATCTAAGCTTGTGGTCTTGCATCTGCAAGAGTCTGATATTTTCATGTCGATAGTGGTGATGCAAAAACGCTTGCAAACCAAAAGTAAACAACAGTCAACTTAGCCGACGACACCTCTAATTTCCAACAAATTTGAATAAAACACCTCTGCTTCTCTTCTCTCTGATAATAAAAATAAGTACAGCTAAAAAATGAAAACTGGCGATGAGTTTGAGGAACTACTATATCTGATTGATAAGAAATTCAATTCCGAGATTGAGATTGACCTGCATAGATGGGTAGCAACTCGGGCCTCGGAGTGGATGTACAAAATGACAAACGCAAATCAACTTCCTGAATTTCTGATTAGACATTAGAAGACAATAAAAGCACTATTTGCCACAGGTCCTAAATTGAGAATAGTTTGATAGATAAGGAATTAGTAAGAGAAGATGTGTTGATTCTTTCACTGAGGCACACTTTTCGAATGTAGAGCAACGGAGACATTGTTGACGACCTGGCTAAGGATGTTGTGAGAGAGTCTCTTGACAGGTGGGGGGATAATACATAGTAAAGTTCAAAAATAGCGACAAGATATTAACTGTCCAGTATTTAGGGTCAATTCAGGGCAAATTTGTCTGTAAAACTTGAGTTGGAAGATTGTAAATAATGACAACTGCAGTCCAATTAACCTAGAAACCATACAAGGCAGAATGATGCTCTGAGTTATGACGATAATACTCACGAAAAACATGATGAAATTAAGAACTAAAAACGCCAAGATGAGCTGAAACACTTGATAATTTATCGGAAAACACAATTTTCTATTGCACTCCGCTGATTCGAGTGAAAATTAACAACAACACACAAACTGATGAACACAAACGAAAACGTAAATAGGCAGTTCACAGGTGGCGACTGGCGACAGTTGTACTACGATGACGTCAACAGCGCCTTAGTGATATGCAATTTTCTGTACTTTTCAACGCGCTCTATTAGAAATTTCTCTAAGTTCTTGTTGGAGGTGCAGCTAGGTGCAGCTGCGCTGCGAGGCTGCGACGCGACATGCACATTCATTGTCAGTGCACATTGCACATGCACACATACTCACAGAGGACAAGGGTCGCACTGCAATTTTACCGGTGGGAGGGAGGGGGAGCAGTGAGCACTCCATAATCGTCTACTGAAAGTTTAAATATTCGCTTTTTCCATGATAGTGTGATGTAGGTACTTGTGTAATTCGTCTTCATGTACTACATGCATTCTTCAAAAATCTTGCTTCACACTAGGGTAGGTAAGTATTATATCGACCCTAATACTGCCGTGCTGAGGAAAAAGGCCGTATGAACATTCGAGAGTTGCCAAATTTCCCTCGATCAATTTTTATTTGAAGGAAAGTTATGAATATTTTTCTTTGAAATTTTCAGGAGCTTATGGTGAAATAGCAAAGAAATTATCTGAAAAATTGGAAGAAAAATAGTCATAAGTTTACCAGGAAATTCGTGTCTTATCAAAGGAAATTTGGCAACGCCTGAAGGTTCATACGGCGTTTTTTCTTAGCACGGCAGAATATCGACGGTGAAACTCTCAAACCATGCGCATCTCATTTGCGGAGTTTAAAAATGTCCGCTCCCATTTTCTTTTTTTGTCTGAGAGAGGATCAAGATCATTTCGTGAAGATTTCACAGAAATTTCTTCGCGCAGAGGAGAAGAGCCACGGAAAGGTCAAAGAATGAATAGGTACGTTGAGAATTTTTTTTCTTTTTAAAAGAAAAAAAAAAAAATAAAGTATGACAGGAAGTCTGCAACGTCACAAACCGAGATATGATGTGGTTTGCCAGATTCACCGTCGATATATTATGTAAAGAGATCCCGGCGCAATATTTATCGATTACCTGCGTGTAAAATTTCAGTTTTTTTTCTTTGTCAATGTCTCCCCCTTTTATTTCATGCTCATTTGTCGACTGAAAAGAAAAAAACAACTTTCTGTCATGATATCCTCATTATCTTATATTATTTGGACTGAGTTAAGCAGAAAGGAACCAACCCACATTTTGGAAAAAATTGAGTTATGAGTGGTTTTGAACTCAACCACTGCTCTACTATCTATCGCCAAAAATTCAAAGTTTTTGATGGAGCAAATTTTGCAGAAATTGAACTCAAAGTTTATCTTTTACATTGAGTCTTATGCAGGAGCCAAACTTTAAGGCTCTTTTTCTCGGTTCGATCCCGATGTGGCTTGGTTCCTTTCTGTTTAACTCCGTCCATTTAACCCCTGATCTGATTTAATTATCATACAGGCATCGAATTAATTTGAAGAGGACACTATATGATTCAAACGAATAGTTTAATTAGAATTTTTGGAGAGGAGGGTATAAAAAGGTGGCATCAGTGCTTCGCTGAATCTTTGAATTGTTACAGTTTATCACTCGATATCTACTTTAAACCCACAGAGCGGGAGCAGTGGGACTGTTTTTTTTTATTTAAAATTTATATAAAATTTATGCAAGTTCGTGACGTGACGTTGAAGAAACGTTGCGCTAAAAACGATCCCTAAGTGACAGAGATAGCACCGTTGCTTCAAGTCCACTTTTACTTCGAGCAACTGTTCGAACTCCCCGGAGATCAAATTGCATATCCGACGAAATGAAGGAACTTTGAATGGCCTCGGTGACGCTTGCCTCAGAAATCGAACCGACTGAGATAGCCGTTGCCGCAAGTTACTTGCATATCGATGACCAAATTACAAAACCACGTATGTTCATTTGCAATGTTACAGATTTCCCGTCATTCTTATTTTCTGCTTCCTTAGAATCCTAGGGAACGTATAATTTCTTGAAAACTTCCTAGATTTTTCCTCCGAGTCAGCAGAGTGTCTTGTATAAATTTCAAATTTAAAAGTTGGATTGTTTCTCGTCGAGAAGATGTGATAGGAGCGGTCATTTTGACGTCGCGATGAAGATGTGAAGTTTTGCACTTAGGCCGCCGATATCCAACGAATGACATCGATAACACTTGCCTGAGGAATCGAGCGTGAGAGTGGTAGAGCCGTTACTTTCAGTAGACTGCCTCCTCGAGCAACTATTCGAACTCGCCGGAGATGAAATTGCATATCCGATGAAATGAAGGAATTTTGAATGTGACTCTTGCCTGGGGAATCGAGGGTGGAGCCGCTGCTTTAGGTAGACTGCCTCCTCGAGCAACTATTCGAACTCTCCGGAGATGAAATTGCATATCCGATGAAATGAAGGAATTTTGAATGGCTTTGGTGACTCTTGCCTGGGGAATCGAGCATGAGAGTGGTAGAGCCGTTGCTTCAAGTAGACTGCCTCCTCGAGCAACTATTCGAACTCCCCGGAGATCAAATTGCATATCGACGGTGAAACTACCAAACCACGTATCTCGATTTGCGACGTCGCAAACTTCCTGTCATACTTTATTTTTTAAATAAAAAACCACTCAACGTCCATTCTTGAAAATTTCTGTGATTTTTCCTCTTCGTGCGGAGAAAATTCTGTGAAAATTTCAAGGAATGATATTGATTTGGTCTACTTCAAAAAAATAAAATGTGAGCGTAGATTTTTAAACACCGCAAACGAGATACGTGGTTTGGTAGTTTCACCGTCGATATCCGATGAAATGAAGGAATTTTGAATGGCATTGGTGACTTTCGCCTGAGGAATCGAGCATGAGAGTGCACCGAAAAAAATAATATGCTGTTTTAGCACCTAGGATGTTAAAAATGTGTCTGGCGATCCGGTGTTGTTGTCCTTACTGCCCTCGCAGTTAACTTTACATTCTGTGAATGCAAATTTAACTCTAAAGGCAGTTAAGGCAGCATCTTGAGATTACCAGACACTTTTTTAACATCCTAGGTGCTAAAACAGCATATTATTTTTTTCGGTGTGGTGGAGCCGTTGCTTCAAGTAGACTGCCTCCTCGAGCAACTATTCGAACTCTCCGGAGATGAAATTGCATATCCGATGAAATGAAGGAATTTTGAATGGCATTGGTGACTTTCGCCTGGGGAATCGAGCGTGAGAGTGGTAGAGCCGTTGCTTCAAATAGACTGCCTCCTCGAGCAAGTATTCGAACTCTCCGGAGATGAAATTGCATATCCGATGAAATGAAGGACTTTTGAATGGCGGCCTCGATGACTCTTGCTTCAGGGATCCAACCGAAGCTGTTAGCGCCGTTGCTGTACGATACACTTTTTTTGAAGTAAGCATCTATTTTATATCCCGAGGAAAGACATCGTATATTTATATGACGAGGGTCTTCCATGAAAGATGATCCTTGAAAGGATCTGCTAATTAGTAGATTCAAGATTGATGAATATGCAGAAAATGAGAAAATGAGAGAGAGAGGAATGACGGTTTTCATGTTTTATAATTCAATATCAAACTAATACTTGCATGATAGAGGGGGAAAAACTCGACGGAGCAACATTTGTCTTGTATAGATACGCCTCATGGTGCATCTTAGTTAGGACCGATCAGGAAGGCAACTGGATTTGGGTCTGATTGGTCCCATCCACGGCACAAAGCAACCTTAACTGATTGGTTTCCACCAAAGCCAAGGAAGTCATGAAAACCGAGCCGGGATTGGAACTAGTGGCGTGGCGGGAATGGTCGGTAATCGATATTTCTCATTTTCAAGCTATGGATAAGAATCGATCATTAAGGTGTTCGTTGCGAATACCTTGTATATCGATCCTTATTATAGGTTTCAATGGCAGATCAATCGATATACCTATCGCGCCACGCCACTGATTGAAGCAGCAGCGGCCCGCAAACAGACTTTCCACCACCTAGTGAGATATCCAGACAGTTCGAGCTGTTCGCACTAACGAAAAATGATAGAAAACAGAGGAGAATTGTTCTCTTATTTTCCTTGCACACGCGTCAAAATAAAAAGAGTTATTCTTTTCGGATTGAAAACATGACAAATAAAGATAAGAAATAAATGAATGTAAAGAAATCGAGACAAGATCCCCTAGCCCCTTCTCTCTGATATTTTATCGCCAAGAGGGGGGAGCACCAATCAAAAGTTCACTCGTCTTTATGTTGTTTTCTGAGATATCCGGTCATAATTTTTTTATCTCACTTCTTTTTCCTGTGTAACTAACTTAGTCCTCTGAAGTTTATTGAACGTTTACGTTTGTACTTCGAGACAAGGTGATAAAAAGATCGAAACTTCTGTGGTAGCTTGCCGGTGGTCATGCCAACGTTTTACAATTTCATTGATATTTTCCCGACTTGTCTGTCAACAAATAATGTTTTGCTATAAGAGTAAAAGAATAAATATAGAAATTACCGTGCAATTTTTTCCCGATAAGAACTGTCCTTGCCTCGTGAAAAAGCTAAGGAGAAAAGAAAAAAAAAATAACATTCTACTGTGGATGGAAAAATTGTATCTAGCAAGATTTGACCCTGACTTGGCTGGCTTCGCAATTTATTTTAACTCTTTTGAATGTTAAACTATTTAAGAGACTAGAAAAATCAGCATTTAAACGTTTAGGCCACCTGAAATTCGCATACACAATTTTGGTGTCCAAATTGCGAGTTAGGATTCTTCGAGTGCAATTTTTAGATGATGGAACCAACGCAAAGTAATATCCTCCGGCTAGCCGATGACATTGCTGATTCGTGAATAGTAGATCCTGAATGCAGTTTTCGTTGCTTTAAACAAAATTTGTTTCATGTACAATAAAATGAAGGCCCTCTGGTTTTGCTTATTCACCTCTCAGCAGGTGACGCGAGCGAAAAATCGTCGCGAGGGTTTATTTGCGGCACTCGTTGTCCTACAACGCTTCTCCTCAACGCCTTCAATTTTTGGCGCACGCAACATGGACATCCTTGGAGCAGTAATAGCTGCATCAAGGCGCTATTAAGTACCTTTACTTTCATCACGTTGGCTCACAATATGGTAACGATTATTTCGCGTCTCGTCCTCTGTGAGAAAATGATAGTGAACGTGTCAAGTCATTTCTGCCATTCTAAGCAAGAACGCCGTAAATCCATCATGATTTTCCCTTGTTTTTTGGAACTTAAAACTTTATAAAATAAATACTACTTTACCCATACACCTTAAATTTTCAGGTTAAGTTCTTCATGGTATTGGCAAAAGAATTCTGTAAAAACATTGTCCCGAGGTGCACAAGTTTTTCTGCTATGATACATTGTTTCCAAAAAATGAAAAATAGCGTTTACGGCGTTTTTGCGTTGCATGGCAGATTTCTGGGGAAATGCAGTGGTTCTTGAAAATTGGCAACACTGTTTTTCCTCCATTCAAATGTATGAGAAACAATCGATTCTTGGCGAGGAAAATTGCCTCACCTAATTTCGATATTTCTGCTGGATTCAATCGGGGAAAACAGTGTTGCCAAATTTCAACGATCGCTACTGAGAAAATGAGGGATGAACCTCTTGAAGAAGGACTCGTTCCAGTGGTGTGGGGTGCTTTGCGACACATCGATTAATCTGCCATTTCAACCTATGGAAAAGGACCGATAAGCAGGGTGTCGCAATGAAGACCATAATAATCACCGTTTCAATGGTGTAAAATGTCCCCTTGAAAACTGCATTTTCACAAGATGACTGTCAGGCATTCCTAACTGAAAATTTTACTGATAATTTCCTCTACTCATTTGCATAAATGAAGAAAATTCCGGACACAGATTACACGGGACACTATGTTAAATTTGACTGTTTTAATCAATTTCGCAACCTGTGAGCGGAGTTACATCCTTTCGTCTGATCATTTAATCTATGACGATTCGACTAGACGAAACAAACCCCTATCCTAACCACACAATACTTAACCATCGCATTTCGATCGTTTCGTCGGATCGAAATCAGTGGCGAGACGTGAATGATCGACTATCGATATTTCCCCATTTGATGCAATGATAAAGAATCGATTATTGAGGTGTTCGTTGCAAACGCACTGTTCATCGATCCTTTTCCGTAGGTTTAAATGACAGATCAATTGATGTATTGCAAAGCACACCGCGCCACTGATCGACATAGTTTCAATAATCGAGCCGATGGAAAGAGACGATGTAGACCGCCGCGAGTTGGTCAACGCAAACCATATTGTCTCCTGCTCTCGACATAGCGACCAACCCGCAATCCCGCGCTCTTAATTTGGACGCATTTTAAATCAAAAGGCACTATCTTTATAGTAACATGAGTCGCGTAATGTATGTGTCGTAATGGGTCTCAGGGCTCACGTTAATAGACAGTTTCTTTTGATTTAAATGCGTCCATTTGATTTCCGCCGGGAGCGCCGAGCGGCGTCTCGTCGAAAACGGACAGGTCCATTTTGCCGTCCAAAGGAAAAACACTCCATGAAAGCTCCAGCGTTGTCAAAATTCCTTCGATAAAATACGAATTATCAGACAAAATTGTGAATATTTTCCCATGAATTTTTCCTATAATTTAATTTGCAATTTATACGGAAATATCTGAAAATCACATGGAAAAATGATCGTTGTTTCCGCCAAAAAAATTGAAATTTTGCCGGAGAAAATCTGGCAACGCTCGAAAGTTCATACGGCTCATCCGAAACGGATAGGTCCATTAGTCTGCCGTCTCTAAAGGAAAAACACCGCGTGAACACTCCAGCGTTGTCAAAATCCATGCGATGAAACACTATTATCAAACGAAATTATGAATATTTTTCCTCGAACTTTTTCAAGGGTCCAATCCGCAATTTAATCTGAAATATTTTATAATTTCGAGGAAAAATGATCGTGCATGGTTTTCACCGAAAAATTGAAATTTTGCCGGATTACATTTGGCAACATTTGAAAGTTCATACGGCGTTTTTTTATGACACGGCAGCTTCGGATCGGCGTGTTTGAGTCATAAGCGATGACATCAGGCCGGACTCTGGCCGATTATGTCGTTATCTCGTTAGCGCGAGGCTCCGTGTAAAGGCCACTGTACCGGTCAGTTTGCATATACTGTGCCGTCGTGCAAGGATGTTGAGTTTGCGCGTTTTTTCCGTCGCGGCCTTTGCTGTCGCTGCCGTCGCGACGGTCGTCGACGCCGGGAAAGTGATCTGCTACTACGATGGATGGTCTTACCATCGAGAGGGTAATTTCCACCCCTTTGTTATTTTAACCGGCTCACTGCGCTGCCGTGCTGAGGAAAAACGCCTTAAGCGCCGAAAAAAATAATGTGCTGTTTTAGCATCCAGGATGTCAAAAATGTGTCTGGTGATCCCAAGACGCTGCCTTTACTGCCCCGCTGTTGAATTTGCATTCATAGGATGTAAAATTAACTGCGGGGGCAGTAAAGACAGCATCTTGGGATCACCAGACACATTTTTGACATCTAGGTGCTAAAACAGCATATTATTTTTTTCGGTGTGAACCTTAAGGCGTTGCCAAATTTCCTTTGATAAAACACGAATTTCCTGGTAAACGTATGAGTACTTTCATTCCAATTTTTCAGATAATTTAGTTTGCAATTTTACCTAAAGATTCTGGAAATTTCAAGTAAAAATATTCATAACCTTCCTCACAAATAAACATTTTATTGAAGGAAATTTGGCAACTCTCGAATGCTTATACAGCGTTCTTCCTTAGCACGGCTGTGCGGAGCAAAGTCAATAAGAAAAGTCTGACAACATTCGAAACTTTCAAAAGCTCATGACTCCGTGAATACAAAGCGTTCCGATTTTGAAAGTGAACTCACTGGTTTTCTCGTGAAAGTTTTTCCAAGAAGCATTCCTCAAAATTTGAAATGCGTCAAAATTGACATAAAACATAATTCACACATTGACATAATTCTCCATTGGAGAATTTGCACACAAATATTTTATTGCTTCATATGAGAGTGCCTAATTGAGCTGAGTTCGCAGTATTTTCCATAATTTTTTTCTGACATGGGAAATCGGAGAAAAATTGATTTAAAAGTGAGAAAAAGTGCCGCTTTATGACGTCATTCTAGCGGCATTTTCCATTTAGACACATGTAATGTAACAGATAAGGTTATTTTGTCATATTTTCTCCAATAATTGTCCGATTTAGAAACCAAGGATATCCTCGTACTCGATTTTCCCAGCAGCATCATTTTACAGATGAAATCCACAAAATTTCAGACACCTAGCTGCAAATTCTTTATTCTCAGTTTTAATAGAAAAATTAAGGTCCGACCTCTTCCAAAGCCTTGTCTCACGGGTGGGGATCTCAGTCCACGGAGCACAAGCACAGTGGATCGAGTCAATGAGAGAAGTTGAACAACATTTGAACCTTTAAAAGCCTATAACTCCATTCACACAAAACTTTGGGGTCTTGAAAATGGTTTCATTGGTTTCCTCGCAAAATTTGCTTTCAGAATCAACCTGTAAAATTTAAAATATGACGAATCAAACATTGAAATTTGCAGTTTTAGCTAAAAAATTCCATGTCCGACCTCTCTGATTGACTCGATCCACTGTGCGAAGGCGAGATTTTCAGGAGACCAATTTGCCAATGTTACGCAAGAGGAAAGTCAATTGTTGGGCTCAAGCGGGCAAATTAAAATCGGAAGGAACTGTCTTCAGTGATACGAAAAGTTAAAGAAAAGTAAAAATAAAAAATAAAATAAACCCGCAAAATATGGGTATAAACGAGGAATGAAATCTTTAAAACATCTAATTTTTAGCCTTGGTTGCCTATATTTCATGTGTGTTTATTCCTTTATATATCTATTTCATTACCATTGAAACTGCCATAATTTTTATTTTGTATCACATTTTCAGTAGGTTTTTCGTGCCGAAATGTTTGAAAGATACTCCTGTAAACCTCATTATCATAACTCAAAATTGAGTCTCTGTGAAGCAAGGTCCTTTTTTCGGTCGCGTCGGTCGTATTCTTGATAACTTCTTTTCACCATTATTTACGATCAGCGAGTCTAAGTTTTCAACTGAAACACGGCCAATGTTTTTCTGCTTTCATTCACAACATTCCTTACCATGGTGCAGATCGATGAAGGAGGTCAAAAACTCGTTTCCCACTCACGATGACGTCTTAAAATATACACTGTAAATAAGAACGAATGAGCATCCCTGTCTGAAACTTTCACAGAATATTCTGTGGGAACTGAAGAAAAATCCGTAAAAATTCCTGAAAGTATGTTCATTTGGTATAATTTTGAAAAATTAGATGTGCAACGTAATACGTATTTGTGATATAAAATGTTTTAAATACGGAATAAATGTAGAATTTGCACGAACAAATTGTATTGCTACATCTGAGAGTGTTAGTGAGACGAGTTTGCAGTATTTTTTATAATTTTTTTCTGATATAGGAAATTTTAGAAAAGAAGATTTAATAGTGAGAAAATGTACCGCCTTATGACGCCACCATAGGCGGCATTTTCCGTTTCAATACATGTATTCCAGCAGGTGAGGTCATTTTGGTCATATTTTTCTAGTAATTTTTCTATTCTGAAACCAGGGATGTTCTCGTTCTCATTCTCAATTCAGTCAGTAGTAAAGTTTCATTTTTAACGTAACCTCATTCAAATTTTAGATACCTGTAGATTCTCCGTTGACGCAAAGGCACCGTTTCACAGTTTACTCGCGTGCCTTTATTTTCCTCGGAACTTTCAGTTTTTCATGGATCATAGTGGCGTAATTTTTCTAAAAGCACCCTGACCCAAGTAATCCCCCCCCCCCTAAAGTACTCAACACGACATATGAATATGTCGTGATTAAGTTCAAAAAATAATCTTATCCGTTTTTCGAGTTAGAAGACAGGAATAATGTTTGCGTCAACATTCCATTATTAACTTCATACATATATTGACCTATGTGCATTGCCCGCTGCTCAACCTATTGTCTTTAAAAAGAGTTAGTTAGTTATTATAATTTTAAGACATTCAGCGTCTCAGAACATAAATGATGCTGTATTTTAGACATGTATGCTGCAATGGGGTGGGTTCAGACGGGAAAGTACAGCAATGTATTTGTCGTTGTGACGGTTAATAGAGCATAATATTGTGTGTATACTGTGTTCATTCTTCAATTACCTCGTCTATCATAATCATAATAATATTATGATAATAGTTATCGAGGACGTGGGTCCGTGCATAAGATTGGCACCAGAGTGTATCTATCATTGACCTCTTCAATTTACTATCATTGATTCCGGGGCAAATGCCACTCTACATTTCTGCTCCTATTCTCGCTGCCATCCTCACCCGTGTGTCTGAACGATCCATTTCCGTCAGAGAAAAACTTGGATGATTAATGAAATCGCACCAGAGTGAACAGTTTTCTGAGTGAATGAATTTTGGTGTATTTGATGGCACATTAACCAAAATTACGTGTTGAGGCGCCCTCTCAAAGCGAGTAACAAGCGCGAGTGCCTCGCCGCGAAAAATCTTCTGGTTTCCACAAGCATTTTAAAAGTCACCGTTCAAATCGTTTTTGTAGTTATTCATATAAAAAAACCCTTGCTTTGTTGTCAACTGAAAAAAAAAGAGAAAAAATCGGAGAGAGGTCATTTTCGCCGTTCGATCTAAAGGGTTTTTTCAAAAATAATTGTGCACTTTGGTTAAGATAAAAGCTAAAAAATTCCATGACATATTTTTCAGTTAAAATTTTCAGCAGAAAGTGATACTAACACCGAAATGTTTGGGGATCAACTCCTAAATAAAATAGAAAGTATCTGTGATCGACGTTAGTTAAATGGCAAAAGTCGTTGCTCCTTCAACGAAAGGGCGTCTCTCAATCTCTACATAAGCCTCGGAGAGCATGCAGTAATATAGGAAATAGTAGGCTGATTATTATTAAAATTGATAGACAAATCTATAGACAAAGAGGACAAAAAGGATATGGAGAGATCCTATTGGTGGAGGCGGGTGGTCGCGATGGACAAAAGGAGGTAGGTTATAGACTAACTTAAGGCAACCCACGAGAGACCATACAGTCAGTCCATCATTTACTCCCTTAGTCTATAGGAACCACCCATTTCAATCACTAGGATCGCTCCATACTCTCTATATATTCTTTGTCTTTCAATTACAAGAATCAGCCCGGGTATTGAGGAACCCTTTTACGCTAGAGGAGCGGCAAAACATATAGACTTCATTGGTACGATTTGTGTTCCATCGAATCAGTGTCAAATGGGAAAAAATTGCAATAATGATCTACCATTTCTATCTCATTCATGAAAGCGCATATCTGCATAGGTAAACTGATGGCACACACGCTGTTTCTAAAATGAGCCAGAAATATCAACTACATATTGCAAAATGAGGTCTAATGAGGAGTTGATTTTTAAACTTTCCGTTGCCGTCGCTTTGAATCAATCCCCACGTATTCTGTGGGAGAAGCACCGAAAGTGATGCTTTATTTCATGCCCTTGTGCCCTGTCTAATGATCTATTGAAAGAGGATAATATTTTTAATTCCTGCTGGTCACTCAATTGTCCCGAAAATCGCCCTGAAATTAAATAAATGTTGCATAAATCTCGCAACATTTCAAATACATGCGTCCTTGTCAAGGTCAATAGGTCTCGAACAAATCAGTCATCTGCGATGAGAATATGAAAAAATGCATGAAAGCAAAACGATTTACCCCTGGCACTAGGCTTTGTTGTCGGTGTGGATACAGAAAAAGTAATGACACAATTTCCGCAACGGACCAGCTTTATTCTGCAAGTGACGTAATTATGTGAGGTCGCGTCTGTCTAATGTCTGTTGAATCATCGCATCAGTGGCGAGGCGTACTTTGCGATATATCGATTGATCTGCCATTCAACCCCATGGAGAAGGATCGATAAAGAGGGTGTCCGCAACGAACACCTCAATAATCGATTCTTTAACATAGGTTCAAATGGGGAGATATCGATGGTCGATCATTCACGCCTCGCCACTGCAATGCATGAGGGTGAGAGCTGATTGAATGGAACGTGCGTGGATCAAACTAAAAAGTTTGCATTAATGGTGTTCTCCAATTTTTCCGATACCAAATCAGTTTGCACTGTGAGATGGAGATGATTTTCCTAAAAATGGCCGTGCCTGGACCAAGATTAATACTTTTTTTTTTTTTTTACCTCGAATGCGCAATTTAGTGTCATCAAACGTTGAAATACTGGTCTTTTGGAGCCATTTTCAAAGTTTTGGATATCGATGGTTAAAGTGCGAGACAACGTTTCTCCGTTTGCAACGTTGTAAGACTTCCAGTCATACTTTTTTCCCCCTTGGAAAACTAGTCAGCGTAATTTCTTGAAAACGTCCTTGATTTTTCCTCTTCACTGGCAAAATATTCTGTATAAATTTCAAGCTGTAAAGCTGACTTGTTCCTTTTCGAAAAAGTAAACCAGGAGCGGAGTTTTTTAAATATTGCGATGGAAATACGTGCGGTTTCGCTCTTTGGCCATCGATTTTTGTTTCGCCAAATGAAGGAGCACTAACTTCGGTGGCGAGGCCTGAATAATCGATTATGGATATCTTCCTATTTGAAGTTGTGTGGAGGAATCGATTATTATTAAGGGGTTTGAGCGTGTTCGTGGCGAACACCTTCTTTTTCGATCCTTTTCCATATGTTTAAATGGTAGATCAATCGATAAATTGCAAAGTACGCCACGCCATACTGATTAATTTCTGCTCTTGGTTATTGTACCCTTGTTTTAGTTTATTTTTCCTACCCAGACCTAAGGAGCAGTGATCGCGATAAGTTGCGATTTGGTTGTAGAACGCATCGCGATTTTATTGACGCCACTTTTTTGACATTTAATCGGACAAAAGATCTTGATAAATCGGGATGAAATTTCGATTTTATCGAACGCAATTCTGTAGAGATAAAATTTTGATCAAGATTTAGGATAATCGCTCAGATGTTGATGATCCTAGCAATGTTATGGTAAAAAAATCGTAAAATAATCGCAAGTTAATTTAAAAATATCGCGAGTTTTCCGTTGAAAAATGCTGCATGGGGCAGGGCCGGATTAAGGGGGTGGCCATATGGGCCGCGGCCCATGGCGGCAAAATGTAGGGGGCGGCAAATTTTGCAATCTTTTTGAATGTAGGTATCAAAAAAAGAGAGGAAAAAATCGGATTCAGAAAATAAATTACAAACGAGAAAAGGCGACAAAATCTCTCGTTTCCTGAGAGTGAAAGTATAGTAATTTCTCATTTTGTCGTCTTTCGGTGATACAAGAGACAACACCTTTAGTTAGTCGAGTTAAGAGAGAAACAAACATGTAATTTGACCTGGAACGGAGCGGTGAGGCGGTCGGCATGAAACGCATAGCGCCTACAAGACTGCATGAATACTTCTCGCATTGCGCCAAAAAATGTGGTCAGCAGCGGTCGGCGTGAAACGCATAGCGCCTACAAGACTGCATGAATACTTCACACATTGCATCAAACACACTGCGGTCAGTAGCAGTCGGCTTGAAACGCATAGCGCCTACAAGACTGCATGAATACTCCACGCATTGCGCCAACACCGTGCGGTCGGCGCGGCGGTGGAAGTTAAAATTATTAACCACAATTGTTTGTACTTTCAAAATTTTTTCGTTCGTTTTTTATACATGGAAGGCCTTGTCCAAACAGGGATGGGCTTACGGAACTGAACTTTTGTTAGTGTTGACAGGGCTTTCACAAAAAATGTGCCCAACACAAGTAAACGCATCTCATACACCCGCTCTCCCACCGGTACGTTCACTTGCTTGTTTTTCTAGATAGTATTCGAGAGATCACACAGGTGAGATTACATTGATTTCGATTGGTTCAATATGTAACTACAGCCTCAAGAGTCAATTCAAAAATCTGAGGTAACGGGTCTCATATGATCGAATTTATATTCTCTCGAGTACCAAATGGCAATGAAAAGTGAAATTGTTAGGAATTTTCTCATTTTCAGCTTTTCCAAATTAAATCCTAAAATTTTTGTTTGAGGTTATGTTCTATTGTTTTGAACCAAACGATACATCGAAACACTGTCGAATACGATCTATTGATGTTTCAAAACGAACGAGAAGGGGGCGGAAAAATACAGGCGGCCCATGGGCGGCAAGTAGGCGAATCCGGCCCTGACTTGGGGAGAGTTTTTTATGCGCGACTCTATCATATATTGTTCTTTTGTACCATGCAATATTCTCAAAAGTCAATTACAAAACAAAAATCTGTAAATATCGCACTTGATCCATTCCTTTCTTAAGATGAAAGTATATTTAAACACGTATGTCATGTCTTTTTGTTTCTTAGGAGTGGCAAAGACCTCAAACATCACAGAAGCAGCCACACTCTGTGATCAGCTGTACTACGGCTTCTACAAAATAAACTCGGACTATGAACTCGAAACCTCCTACAAATACCCTTACGTGAAGGGCGCCAACATCGCGACAGCAAATAACATGAAAGCGATCAACCCTAACCTGAAAGTACTTCTAGTTGTGGGCGGAAATGTGCCCAACAAAAAATCGGACCGAGCTCTGAGTGTGGTAAAGTTTATTTCATTTCATTTATCATTAAATCAATTCTTCAGTTGTACACGGCGTTTTCTGAAATCTTCAGCATTTCTTCGTCTCTTGATGAAAGAGGACGGCAAAAATATGATGAACTTAGAGCGCTGGTTGGCTGAACCACTACGAAATGGGCCGCGTTTAGCAGAAAGGAACCAAGCCACACCAACTAAGGCCTTTAACTGGGAAATTCAATTTTTTACAAGAAAACGTTTCTGCGGATTCCTTTGAAAATTTCAGGAATTTGATTCGCAATGTACAGAAAATTCACCGAAATTTTTACAAAAATCCGCACAGCCATTATTATGTAAAAAATGAAATTGCCCGATTGAATTCGGTCATAGCTGATGTGGTTTGGTTCCTTTCTGCTTAACGCAGTCTGAATACGGCGGCTTTAAGAAACAAAGAAGCCTTACGGTTCCTAGTCGGAGTGGAAAAACAGTTAGTCTCTCCCGTGAAGTTTTTACAACAATTTTTGCTAAACCTGCCTAAAACACAAACCTTTGAACAGATTAATTTCTTCGCCAGTGACAAAGACACATAAAGTATACCTGTACTGCCGTGCTGGGAAGAACGCCGTATGAAACTTCAGGTGTCGCCGAATTTCCGCCGATAAAGAATGAATTTCCTAGTAAACTTACGAATATTTTTCTTCCAATTTTACGGATAATTTTGTCCGCAATTTAACCTAAAGTTCCGGAAAATTTTAAGGAAAACGTTCATAGCTTTCCTCAAAAATAGACATTTTATTGAGGGAAATTTGGCAACTCTCGAATGTTCATACGGCGTTCTTCCTTAGCACGGCAGCGTAAAGGTACCGTACCATTGAGCGTTCAGGGTATTGATGTTCACCATACCCTGGTCATCGTAGCTCCCCGTGGACCGGCGACGCAGAGTCAGCCGATACATCTCTCCGTCCATCATGTGTTATTGGCTGATCGACGGCGGCGACCTCATTTTCACCGGCGTTGCCAATCCTCGGCGGAAACCCGCGAATTTCCATTCAATCTCAACGGGGATAGATTCCATTCGGCACCAGCGCCGGCCGGCGCTCCCGCGATCGGTGTCCGATTTTGCGGCCGGGCGGTGTGAAGCCGATACGGTGATTGAGCATTTTGTGAATGGGGCACGGGCGCCCTAGGAACCAATGGGCGAGGTTCGGGGGGTCCGGGGGGGTCC
>NW_017547102.1:756993-802205 GCF_001854935.1 Bemisia tabaci | reverse complement strand
TCCGGGGGGGCGCATCCCGCGGCCGCATTGCGGGCACTGGGCACGCCGCCGGCCGTCGCGTCGCGCGAATCATGTATGACAGTTGTAGCTCATCCGGCACACAGTGGATCAAGTCAATCAGAGAAGTCGGACATGAAATTATTGACTAAAACTTCAAATTTTGATGTTTATTTCGTCACGTTTTACATTTTGAGGGGTGCTCTTGAAAGAAAATTCCACGAGGAAACCACTGGAACCGCTTTTAAAACCTCAAAGTTTTGTATGAACGGAGTTATGAGCTTTTACAGTTTCCAAATTTTGTCCGACTTCTCCTATTCGCTCGATCCGATGTGCGGCACAGGGTTGACAGATCGTCTCGGAAATCCGCATTCCTCGCACCGCGATGGGAACAACGGGAATATCGGGCCAACGGCGAACAGCGGTGAGGTGGCATATCGATGGGTGCAGTCGAAAAGTGCGTTTCTCAGATGAAACTTCGCTGATGTTTGATTTATCTGAGGGGGAACAGCGGGCCCATCATTGAAATTGAAATTGATAGAAAAAGCTATAGACAGAGAGGACAAAAGGGATATGAAGAGATCCTATCGGTGGAGGTGGGTCGTTGCAATGGACGATGGAAGTAGGTAATATACTAACTAACGGCGACCCACGAAAGACCCCATACTTAGTCTATGGGAACCGGAACCACCCATTCAACAAATAGGATTGCTCCATACTCTCCATGTCTTCTTTGTCTATCGCTTTGTCTACCAATTTCAATATAATCAACGAATCAACCCGCTGAACGTTGTAATGCTGAACAGATCATTATCGACGGCGTAGGTCCGCAACCACCTATCTCGTTTGGGGGGTTTGAAAATCTCCGCCTCTGTATTATTTTTTTAAAGGAGAAAAAATTGACATCATCTATTGAAGTTTTTGCAGAATTTTCTCTGCACAGAGAAAAAAAAATCACGGCAGTTTTAGAGAATTGCTGTTAAGTAGTTTTCCGTTTAAAAAATACGGTGTGACTGGAATTCTGTGACGTCGCAAACCGAAATACGTGGTTGCGGACTTACACCGTCGTTATGTGCATGGTTTGCGTGCAAGATACTGCGTTTTAGCATTATGTCGAACTGATGCAGGGCCGGATTAAGAGGGTGGCCACATGGACCGCGGCCCATGGCGGCAAATGTTGCAATTTTTTCAAATGTAGATATCAAGAAAAAAATCTGATTCAGGAAAAAAATTTACAAACGAGAAAATACGAAAAAATCTCTCATTTCCTGAGAGTTAAAGTTTAGTAATTTCCAATTTGTTCGTCATTCGGGTTTACAAGAAACAGAAGTTGAGAGAGATATCAAACACGCAATTTGGCCCGGAGCGGCGCGGCGTAGAGAGCAATGATGACGAGGACTTGAGATGGATGGAAAGGAGAAGCCCTCGGCGCGCCGGTCAGCATGGAACACATATTAGCGCCTACAAGACTCCACGAATACTTCACGCATTGCGTCAAACGTAGTGCGTTCAGCAGCGGTTGACGTGAAACTCATAGTGCCTACAAGACTGCATGAATGCATTGCGTCAAAAATAAAGTGGCCAGCAGCGGTCGGCGTGTGAAACGCATAGCGTCTACAAGACTGGAGGGATACTTCACGCATTGCGCCAAACACAGCGCGGTTGGCGCGGTGGCGTTAATTAAAATCATTAAACCACATTCATGTTTATTCTTTCATAATTTATTCGTTCTTTTCTCATAAATGAAAGGCCTTATCCACACAGGGATAGGTTTACGGAACTTGATTTTCGCGCAGAGTTGCGTGAACTTTTGCTAGTGATGACACAAAAAATGTGCCTAACGCGAGTAAACGCGTCTTATGCACCCATCCTTCCTTGACACGTCCACTTGATGGTTTGTATCGATGTTTCAAAACGAATGAGAAGGGGCGGCAAAATACAGGCGGCCCATGGGCGGCAAGTAGGTTAATCCGGCCCTGAACTGATGAACAGTTTTTATTACAATACTCTGTGAATTTTCTTCGCTCACTCTAAAAAAATTACCCACAATTGCAAAGCGACATTTTGAATATAGTTTTCCTAGAGAATAATAAAACTTAATCGGAGAGTTTTAAACCTTCCATTAGCAATACGTATTTTTCTCAGATTTAACTGTCATATCGTGGATGTATTGTAATGAATAATTTTGAATTGAATGGTCGTAAAGTACGGGAATCGCTGAATAAGTTTCCCTCCTTCACAAATCCACAAAAATGAACCAACAAATGAACAAAATGAACAAAAATGATTTTGGCAAACTAAAGCTTAACATTTTCGTGAGGATATTCTGAGTCCAACGAGCCCTTGTTGAGCTCAATCGGACCAAATGCGGCCGCACACGAGAAGCTTTTTTTGTATCATCGCTTCGAGCCGATTACGTCGTTTCTCGTTAAAAATAAGTTAGATATCTCTGACAAACTTGGATTAAATTTTGTGAGAATAAAGTAGAACTCCAGGAAACGTGATTTAAGTGCTAGTCCCTATAGGATAGCGAGTAAAAAAGAAATGTCAAGTTAGCAAAAAGAAAATCATCGGCGTAGAATTTCAGAAATCGTAACCGCCCTGAAAGAATTTTTGGGACTCATGTAATTTTATAACAATCACCAATAATTTTAATGTAAATCCGAATATCCAATATCACTTTTAAAATTTTGTACGTGTGCTTAAATAATCGATCCGTTTATAGGAACAAGAGCGGAATAACATCCGATAGTATTATCGATTTGTCTCGCCAATGACCCCAATTTTACATTCACCGATAAACCTACTGAAACCCAACAGATGACCCTTTGAGTATGATTTGGGTCAACATTCTTAGATCAAGCAGATCGGCAGATGAGGCATGAATGATCGATATCGATATCTCCCCGTTTAAAGCTATGGTAAAGAATCGATTGTTAGGATGTCCATTACGAACACCTGTTTATCGATCCTTTTCCATAGGTTTAAATGGCATATCGATCTATGTATGTATTGCAGAGCACGTCACGCCACTGCAAATTGGTCGTTCAGGGACATTGGTGAAACTTTATGCATTATTAAATGCCTATTATAAATGCTGAGACCTAACTGTATTCAACGTTTATAAAGTTTTGGGTTTTATAAAGTTTTGGGTTAATCAGTCCCTGATTGCAGTAGCAAGTATCATGTAGAACTCATCCTTTTCCTGTAAAAGTTGGCATTGGTTAACCAACGTAGGTTCTTTTTGAGACATTTTACTACATTTCATTTAAGTACTAAATACTCTTTAGAAGACAAGATCTTTTCATACAATCTCTTTTCGTAGGAAATTGGAATATTGACTCTCGCAATCACACTATTAGATAATTCTGTAATTCTTTTATCAGAACGCGTAAAACAAGAGATAAACTGAACGGGTGTCGCCCCTAAATTTTTGTCATGAAGAAATGAAGACCACTCTCATAGCCACCATGAGAGTAGAGGAATAATTAATAAGCCGTATAAGTTTAATTATATGCTCTTATAATTATTAGTTGTAGGATTATAAGTTCTTATAATTATTGGTTGTAAGATTCATGTAATTAATTGTATATTGAGAGGACAAATAAAAGACTTTAATAATAAAAAAAAAAAAACTGTATGCGACGAGCAAATTCACTTGCCCGATCTTAAAGTCATCTGTCAATCCTAAGGCAAAGAGGAGAATCAACTTAACTTTATTTATTGTTCCCTAAATTCCCCTCGTGTTTCCTTTTCTTCACAAAAAGTTTGGGGAAAAAACAATGCTTTGGAACTTTTTGCGGATCTACCTTCTTTTAGATTAAAAATTTGTTTTCATTTTACTTTGAGTGTTTGTTTGAAAAGCGAAACGAGCGAGGGAAGTAGGCAAAGTGTAGGAGTAAAACTAGGGATTCTCGCGGGAGGGGGGCACGAAGGGGTGCCTTTTAGCTCACTCCCTGCTGGAGGGGCTCCCTAGGAAAATTTTGAAAATTGAGATGTTCAAGAGCTAATAGCAACTTTGAGAGAGCAGGTAGGAAAAGGGCCAAGTCCCTAATTCCACCTATGAGAGTTTACTGTTCGTATATAATTCGGTTCATTTTGGCATTTTGCCCAGAGGCATCCAATTTTTTGCGTATTTTTCTGTAACACACAACGTCGCGAGTCCGCGTAAACGTACCTTACAGCTCTGCGTTAAAAAATAAGTTTGCTACACTTTTGATTAAATTAATTCAATATTTAATAGCTCTGTTTAATTTTATAGGTTGAGACCCCGGAAAAACGTACAACTTTCATAAACTCCGTCCATAAAACAATTATGGATTACAACTACGATGGAGTGGATTTGGGTTGGCAGTGGCCAGAATCCTTCAGGGAAGAAGACAAGCCAATCATGGGTGAGCAGTGAGATTATTCTAATTAGGTATACGAGTATTTTAGTGACGCGTTGCTGTGCAATGAATAAGCACGCTAGACCATACGCATACAAAGGTCAGAGGCGGATCAAGCAATTTGGCAAACCCGGATTTCCTCCATTTAAATCTGTGCTAAATAATCGATTTTGTAGGAGCACCTGGCCCCTCCACGAATCGATACATTTCCACAGGTTCAAATGGAGAAAAAACAATATTGCCAATTTGCTGGATCCACCAATACAAAGAAGGCATGAATATTGGCGGGTTGCAAATTTTGTAATGTTTCCCTCTTTCTGTTCAGTCATACTTTCAAGTATAACTCATCATTTCATTTTAAGTATGTTTAAAGGATATTTTAGTAAGTGTAAGCGTAGCAGCTCACGTACCATTTTGCGGATAACGTGTACTCTGAAATCAGGCATTCGTACCTTTTCAATGATCCTTGGGAAGTACCTCGATATCCCCTGGCCACAGTATGAGGCTGAGCCCCCAGTAAACGCTCTGACCCTTCAGATGTCTCTTTTTGGGATAAATAATAAAAAAATTAAAAACAGCAGGGTCACCAAATGATTGATATCTGCTGATTTGATGAACTCAAGGAAAGATGACGTTTGCATATTCACACGTTATTCTACACTGAAAAGCATTTTACTTGAGATATTATTTTGACGTAAAGCGTCGTTTCTTGTCGACAAAATTTGGTTTTTTTAGTTAAAAAGAGTCGTTTTTTGTCGTTAAATTTGAGTATAAAAAAAAGATACCAAAACAACAAATAATAGGTATCTCAAGAAAACATTTTTCGGTGATTATTTTGTCGTCAATTGCCCGGAAAAATTCAGCATCGTGTCAGTGAGAAAGGTTAATTTTTTTTCTTCCAGAATCCGGATTCATCAGCAGCGTAAAGGGTTTGTTTGGTTTGGTGAAAGAGAAATTCCGCGAGGAGCAGTCCGTTTACCGGGAAGGCTTCAGCGCTTTGGTTCGGGAGCTGAAAGCAGTTTTGAAACCTGACAACAAAATTTTGTCCATTTCAGCATTACCTCATGTGAACACGACAGGTATAGATACTCTACTTTTTCCATATCATCTCAAATCAGGTCGAAGTCAATTGAAGTCACACAATACTGAAAAAAAAATGAATTGATTATTATTTCAATTGCTCTCACCTCTCACTTAATTCTATCTTAGCGAGGCTAAAAAAAATCCAGGCTTCTTCATCAGTATTAAAGAATATTGCTCATAAAAATTATTTTAAATGACGTCATCTACCGATTGGTCATCTACTACCCAACTTTAAGTATAATAAAGAGTCTAATTTAAAAAATGAATGAAAGAATAAAGCAATATACCTCCGCTGCCCGCAAGGGGAGCGAGAAAGTAAAAATGCGTGAGCGGGAGATTTAGAATGTGGGAGAGCGAAATGATGAACGAGTTAGAGTGTTCACTTTTCATCACTTGTATTGAATTTAAAATGAACAAAAGAATGAAAGATGAAAAGCAACGAGTGCAAGCGGAAAAGTGAATTCAAAAAATCTGAAGAGCTAGAGCGCTGCACGAGGAGTCAAAGATGTCAGGAGGATGAAGGAAGATGTAACTCTAGGGTGGGGTAACTCTTGGTTGATGTTAGATTTTTGTCAACTTCACCCCCTAAACCTGTTCCATTTGACTAAAAAACGACTCAGAAATACATTTAGCTCAATTAGAGCATTTTAAAGCGTGCCTCCTCAGGCTTCTCGCAGTATATGCTATAAATAATGGAAAAACGTAAATAAAAATCAGCAATAGCTTTTAATTTGAAAATCAAGTGGATATTATTTCCTCATTCTGAGTTAATATTACTTTGCTAGCATTGAGAATGCATTGGGAACCAAATCTTCACAAAAGTAGGGGGAAAGGAGATGATAGTCCATCCTTGTTCGTTCCTAAGGCTCCTCCCATTTGTGGGTTTTCATGTTAACGTAAAACATTTCAGCTCCATTTTAATGCTCTTATTTGTTGCCTCCATTTCTAAGTAAAATGGAGTTATGGGAATCCTGTGTGGGGATTAAAACTGTATTTTATTTTGTGCGTCATTCCTTCTTGGAATTTTCAGCTTACTTTGACCTCGCAAACTTGAAGGAAATGACAGATCAATTCGTGCTGCACACTTACGATTACAGAACTCCGCAATACTTCCCAAAGTTAGCCGACTATTCGGCGCCCCTTCATTTCAAAAATGCCTCGCGGAGACACTCCTCCGACAATGTTGAAGCAACGGTCGCTCAGTGGCTCTCTGCTGGAGTTCCAAGTAAGTATAAAGCACAGAAACGTAGCCCGAATATATGAATAAAGAGGAGATTTAATTAAAATATGGGTAAACAAGGCTAAAAAATGATTAAAACACTGCAAGGCAGGACGTTTCGAGCTGTTACCAGCTCATTTTCAGCTGCAAAAACACATAAAAACAAGTAAAAAATTGAGTGGCGACCTGATTCCAGCCGTTATCACGTAACCACAGAAAATGATCAGCTGAAAATGAGCTGGTAACAGCTCGAAACGTCCTGCCTTGCAGTGTTTTAATCATTTTTTAGCCTTGTTTACCCATATTTTAATTAAATCTCCTCTTTGTTCCAAGTAAGTATACTTCATTTCATAAATTTTCACAGAATTTCATATTAAAATTAAACACTGCTGCCGTACTATGGAAGAACGCCGTATGAGCCATCAGGTGTTACCAAATTTCCTTCGGCGAATCACGAATGTCCAGGAAAGTTGGTTAATATTTCTTTTGCAATTTTTCGGAAGATTTTGTTCGTAATTTGATCTAAAGATTCTGAAAAAATCAAGGAAAAATATTCATAACTTTCTTCGAAGATTAATATTTTCTGAGAGGATATATTTGGCAACATTCGAATGCGTATATCACGTTATTACTTAGCACGGCAGAGTGATACAAATATTTTTTCGTAGCACTGGCTTTGGAAAATTTAATTAAAAAAGCTCGTAAATTTCGAACTGAAAGGTCTGAGAAAAAACTGCAAAGATATCTAATTTAGCCAATAACAAGATAACAACATTTCTATTGCTTTGAAATTGAAAGGTATAGCCAAGCCGAGTACTTCGTTTTCAGGTTTTTATAATTTTTTACTGTTTTTATCCAATTGAAGAAGGCTGATGTTGTTTCGGAGCTATTTACTTAAAAATTAGCCTTGTTACCAGCTTTTTAATTTGTTATTATTGCATATCCTGCCACGGGTTGCGGAGCATCAAACATACATCATATCTGAGTTAGGAAACCCTTTTTGTTCTTCTTCACACGAGTGTCCCACCTTACAATTTCACAAATTAATTAATACCTTACCTCATCAATAATGGATGCATAAGCACGGCTAACTCATAGAACGCCTGCTAATTGGCGAAAATGCAACAAGCAAAACGCGTACCATCCCAATCCATTACCTTAACCACAACCGTCATTGCTAGACTAACCGTACTCCTACGTAAATACTGTTTCTGACAAGCAGTGATAAGGCTGCGCTCCATATCAAGAAAGAGATATCTTATCGAGAAGTTGCGTGGTCATGCATTTTTACACCTAATTTCAATAATCTAAAGAAGTTCAGAGCTGCAAATGCAATCGCCCACGTCTCCATGAAGCCGTCTCTTATCGATGGCCAAAACGCGAAGCCAAGTATCTCCATTTGCAACGTTGCAGACTTCCTGCAACGCTTTATTATTTCTTTAAAGACCAGCCATCGTAATTTCTTAAAGGTTCCATCGATTTTTCTTCTCAATGAGCAGAATATTCTGTATAAATTCCAAGCAGTGCTGCCATTTTATTTTATCAAAAGATTTCTAAATAATTCCGATTTCCAAAAACATATTCTAATTTGCCAAAGTTCCGAGAAAATTCAGGTTTTTCCAGAAATTCCGGGGGAAAACTCCGAGAGACGCCCGGACTTACTTCCGAAGATTGATCAAAATTGATCAAAAAGTCCCTTAATTTGATCAAACAAATGGTCAAACTGGCCAGAAACCGCAAATTTCGGGGAAATTCCGAAAATAGCTGAAAATTCCCGGAATTCAGAAGGTTCCGGGAAAAGTTCCAATTATTTGAAAAGTTCCGCATTTTGGAATTAATTCCGGGAAATGGCAGCACTGATTTCAAGCTGAAAGATTGGCTTGTTTCTTTTCGAAAAAATAATAGGAGCGGAAACCTCGCGATGGAGATATGTGGTTCCGCACTTTGGCCATCGATAGACTTCCCCAAGTAGAGGCAGATTAGGTCATGTGAATTGATGAATCTAACAAAAAAGTATAGTATAATTTGAGATGAGCGTCAGATTACTAATTAAAAGGCCATAGAAATCAAATACATTTATGGTGGAAAATGAGTTGGTTGCACCAATAGATCCGGCAAAATAAGCAGATTTGCTATTGGCAAAATCGAAACAATGACTTTCTACTCCATAATGCAAAATTTTCATAGTCTAAATCACTCATTTTCAAAACCTTGTCTCAAAAAAGATTGAAAACAGTCTACAGTATTTTTTGTCCAGGCACAAAGCAAGACTTCATGCAATTAGCAATAAATTGGGCCGTAATTACAGTTGTTCTGAAACAGCATGTTTCTTCAGGAGACCTCGAATAGTGTGCATGGTGACTAAGGGAGTTTTGAAGAGACCCTGAACATAGCATCATATGAGGGGAAATTTTAACATGTCTCGCGAAAAATTCTACAGTATAACTTCGAAAATAGACAATTGGTCAGCTGCGCTGGTCACAGAATCGTGTTTTGATGCTTGATTCTTCTAGATCAGCTAAACATAATAAGATCTGTCCAAACAGCAATTTTCTACATTCAATATTGACCGAAATATCGCCCTTCGAAAAGTCGGGTTTTTGACGTCATCGGTCGCGGTAGTGACACCCTTGGTTTCTTCCTTTGCTTTCATCAGTCGGTGTGACACACATTTGCACTGGTTACTCAACGTAAAACTCGGAAGGAAGCAAGGCAGAAGAAACTACCGCGGTGGATGGCGTCATGAACAGAACTTTTCAAAGCGTGATATCTCGGTTAATATTGAACGTAGAGCTCTCCAACCTCTGACCCCTTCCTCAATTCCAGGCGAGAAGCTGATCATGAGCATCCCTACATTCGGTCGCGCCTGGGAGGTGTTCCCCTCTTCCGAAGAACTGGACATAGGGAGGGCCATCGAGAGCTTGTCGCACCCCCCCTGCCAAGCCCAGTCCGCCGCCGAAGCGGGCACCTACACCAAGACCAAAGGCCTCGTCACCTACTACGAGGTGTGCCCTCATCTGGTCAACTACAGCCCCAACCAGGCCGCCCCAAGCGACTCCCCCGCCGCCTCCAACGTCAGCCACACCACCCTCCTCCACCGTGTCACCGACGCCGAGAAGCGCCTCGGCAGCTACTGCTTCCGGGTCCCGGGGCTCGAGAAAGGGGTCTGGATCAGCTACGAGGAGCCCGAGACCGCGGCCGTGAAAGCCGCCTTCGCCAAGCTCAAGAAGCTGGGAGGGGTGGCTGTTGTCGATTTGTCCTTGGACGACTTCAGGGGCATGTGCACCGGCTCCGCCTTCCCCATCTTGAAGGCCGTCAAGCAGGGTATCGCTTAGATTCCACTCGTGGACAGTCAAGAGATTTAAGCAAGCAGAAATTCTCGCACTGAAAAAAATTCTCGGCGTTTTTACCAAGGTCCGTTGGTACCTTTACCATCTCACTTTTTTACCAATTATTGGTAATTTTACTAAGACAGACTGGTAAGCTTACCTAAAAACCGGTATTTTTACTGTTTTTTTGCAGGTAAGAATACCACTTTTATTGGTAATCAATTCCCGGTAACTTTGCCATTTTATCTCGGTAATTCTACCACAGTCGATAAAAATATTGGCGTTTTTATCGGGGTCTAGTAAAATTACCGAGAAAGTCAATAACTTTACCGAGATTTCTCGGTATTTTCCCAAGAAAAAACTGGGATCAAACAGAACCCTGAATGCTTGGTAATTTTACCCTTTTCTTAGTAAATACACCGAGATTTTTTTTCAGTGAAAAGATTTAAGCAAGCAGATATTCTCGGGAAAAATGAAATTGCTGATTTAACAATTTTGCTGCTCAAAAAGCGTCCGACATGTTTCAATGTAGATTTTACAATTTTGAAATGCTAGTTTAACCACCCCCGTGGTCATAGCATATCAGTACATTAATCGTCTGCACATTGAAGCATGTCGGACGTATTTTTCAACAATTTAATTATTCAATCAGCAATCCATTTTATTCGGTGTACTTTCCAGTTTGATCCCAATAATACATTTCCCTCGAATCAACACGAAATGATGCTCATCTCAAGGATGAGGTATAGCCTATATCAAGCGGAAACCAGCTTGATTCGAGAGAAAATTTCCTTGGCACCAAATTCAAGCCCTCCCCCCCCCCTCTTGGATCTGATTGTCTCTGAAAGGAAATAGCCAGAAAGAATTACCAATTTTGTTGATAATAATACCTTGTCATCAGTAATTTTGTAGTATACATTTGATCAATATTTGATGGATTTTGTTATCGTTTACCTCAACTTCTGGAAAATTCTTGATTATCACATTCACTGCACTCTTCTGAGACATACAAGATAACGCTTCTTCTGTTTCGAAGGCAGATAAGTTTATAGTGAAAAGGTCAGGCGTGTTCTTTTATGCTGTGCATGTTCTAATTTTTAAGATTTGTTTAATTTATTTGTTACAATTTTGACACATAGGCGAGTTTTTTTTTCACTTATTTGTAAATTTCAATTTCTATAACATTCTGAAATCCAAAGGCATCTCAGAGGTCTCAACGATGACACTTTTCCAACTTAAACGTATTATAGCCGTATATTTCGCCGGTGCAAGTTTGAAGTTGCATGAAATGTTCACGCCGTGTTCGGAGCATTCAAAACACCGCCGCATACATCATTTTTAGAAAAGATAATTGTAACTTGGATACTACCTACTAATAAATACAACATCTTGTGATTTAAATGCTTTCCATTTATTTAATATGTCTCCCGTGACAGCTCCCAAGAATGGCAAAAACTGTCACACTAAAACAACACGGTATATCAAATCACCCTGGTAAAAATTGGCGATAAGAGATGCGTTTCAAAATACCATAGGAATTCTTATTGCCGGCTAAAAAAGGCTACAGAAAATCATATAGCTCGCTGTAGAATGCAGAGAAAATCATACGGCCGGGCTACACGAAGCGATAAAAAATTATACAGCCGGGCTATAGTTCCTATCGCCGGGTTATAGTTCCTATCGCCGGGCTTTACACTTTATCGCCTGGCTGTTGCTTTTTCGCCATCGATTATAAAAGGCTATAAGAAATTGTGTAGAGATTCGTGTGCTTTGGAAATCATTAAGTTTGATACGGAACCACCTTAATATTTACAAAACACACGTTATATTTTCCTTTAATACATATTTTTTTTCATCAATTAAAACGAGAATAATCCATACAGGATGTGCAAACATTTCAAAATCATGAGTTGAATAACGTTGACTCCGCTGGATTAAATATTATAGAGCCTAACACAAAGCGGAGCGGCGACGCACTGGCGCCTACAAACCTAACAGGGATACTTCACGCATTGCGCAATGCGTGAAGTATCCCTGCATGTTAGGTTTGTAGGCGCCAATGCGCGTTTCGCGCTGGCTGCCCGCCTGCCGCGCCGCAGCGTGCCACGGCGCTTGAAGCAACTAATTCACACCAGCGGTATTGCACAGTATCATACGAAACTGAAGGCGCTCTGATATATTAGGAATGGCAGGCATCCATCAAAAGTACGGAGCTTTCCTCGCAAAATAAATCAAGATACTACGGCCGAAAAAGAGAGCAGTATCCCAAAAACTCATTAAGTCCTAGCATCCGTAATTAGTGACGTTTAGAATACACTTTATCGCCTGGCTGTGAGTTGCTTAATTGCCATCGGCTATAAAAGGCTATAAGAAATTGTGTAGCCGGCTATAGAAGCTATTGGAAATCTCACAGTCGGCCGTAGGTCTATGGTATTTTGGAACACAGATTCCACTGCCTATTTTTACCAGGGCACTGTCGCGTGTTTTTGTAAAATCTGATGGATTAAGTATGGTAATGAAACAACGTAGATGCCTAAAAAAAAGGAAAGTGACCTCCCATTGTAGGGAGGGATGACAGTGCTTATACGTATATTAAAATCCCCTCTTTAGGGGGTGCTCTATACATATAATAAGGGATTCAAATTTTACACCTTTTTTTGAAAATAAAATTAGTAATGCAATTTAACATCGAACTCTAGTAAGCTAAAGCTCAGTTGAACAAAAATTACAAGGCTTGTATCCATAAGGCAAGTTTTTACATTTTTAAAAAAGTTGTCCGTAAGTTTGTAAGCATTTTACTCTTTTGGATCTATCTTTTTAACCAGTCTTAAATCAATCAACAACATCAAGCGAAAAAATGTCCTCGTCCATGAGATAAGAGACGTTGCTTCACGAAAACTAAAAACAAGAATTATTGATGAGCGCTCTACAATCATTTTGGAAAAAGAATCGTTCGATAATGTCTGATTAATCTTGCGTTATGTCAGTTTACAATCTGCAGTTCAAAATACATTGATCGGAGAAAAAACGATTCTCGTTCAATTTTAACCTACCATGCTTGGGGCAATAAATTGAATTACATTTTACCATGAGGAACAAATTTTTGACTCATTTTCGGAAAGGAACCTATATGCCACTCGTTTTCCCACGCAGATAGGTTTTGTTAAGGATGTGCAAGAGGCAGTCATTACTATTGCAATTTATAACCTAAACGTCAGATCATGATGAAATTTTACGCACGATATCGGCACAACAGGCTAGTTATTGAAATTGATAGACACAGCGATAGGCAAAGAAGACAAAAAGAAGATGGAGCTATCTTATTGGTTGAAACGGGTGGTTCTTATAGACTTACAATAAGTGAAACAATGATGGACTGGGTGTAGGGTCCCTCGTAGGTTGCCGTTATTTACTCTATATTACCTACTCCCTTTGTCCATTGCATCCACCCGCTTCAACCAATATCGTCGCTCCATTTTCTCTTTGTTTTCTTGTCTATAGCTTTGTCTATAGCTTTGTCTTTAATTTTTAATAATCTGCCCTTAGAGATGCATTTGAGCCGCTTGCATCTTCTTCTTTAGCAGTATAGGACACTGGAGGGCATAGGCGGATCCGGAAGGAAAGCAGGGGAAGTACGCCCCCCCTCCCCCCTCCCCGTTCGCCGAACAAAGGAGAAAGAAAGAAAGAAATAATGAAGGAACAAAGAGAAGAAGAAGGAAGAACGCTTACATTTGATAATTGTTCATGACGAAATTGACTCAAACTGTATGTTGGATGCTTTACAACTTCGAAAATGTCATGGGGGGAGGGGGCTCCCGGAACCCCCTTATGCCTCGTTCGAAGTGTCCGGATTTGCCTATTTTGGAGAGAGTTTTCTTTTCAAAATTCAAAATTCGGATTTTTCGACACAGCTCCCCAAGAATCACTCAACTGAAAACCCGCTCCGGTATACCAGGTTCCCTTGTATTGTTGATATGACCAAAAACACATATAAACGTAAAAAAAATCAAATAAAACTTCCAGAATTTGCGAGATGACGCATAAAAAGTAGTGGCGGAAATGAAATGTGAACATTTTGAACTAATGGTATTCTATTCTCCTACAGTTGAACCGCGAGAACTGGGGTCAACGCTCCCAGACAGAATAGCAAAACTGACGTGAGTAAAATGAGAATTTCAGGAATTCCATCCAGCGTAGATCACTGCCAAACCGTCTCCCGGAGGTGTATATTAAACAGCGGCCCGTAGAGATTGTTTCCTCATCATATGTCATCGTAAAAGATGAGATCTCTGCGAACCCGTAATGCGAATCCTCCGTCGGTCAAGGACCCAGCGATGATGCGATCGCGGTAAAGAGACGCCTCGCGAATTTTCAAAATAAACAACAAATTAAAAAGAGAGCCGTTCTGCGAACGCCCTCAACCTGACCCACGCTTCAGCTCTGATTTCGGATTTTGATTTTACTTAAAAACAGACGACCACCGGCTGATATAATTTTCGCGTCGGACGCTGAATAATTTCAGTTCGATTCGGGAATCAGTCACAAAAATCAGTTCACCGGAAGTCTGATTATTATCGTCGTTCGCTTCAACTGATCACAATTTTGGGTATTTTACACGCTGTTTGAAGTTATCGTTACCCAACTCTTTGCTATTGAACTGTGTGATATTTTGTGAGGGCTAGTTACTGATTTTTGTGAATTATAAACCTAATTATTTAATTGCTGTGCGTGCGTGTCGTTGAAATTAAACGGATATTCTTAGAAGGCATAGATAAATTTAAAACCAATCTTTTAGAGACTGTAATTAAGGTCATTTTTAGTGTCATCAATCGCGATGGCATGGAACACGTCGTAAGAACATGTCTTTTTGGCTACATTTTTTAAGGCCGTAAAATGAATCCTGTTTGAAATACAAACTGAGTAAGTGCGTTTTCTCTCTTAGTCCCACTGCTCATATTAGAGCACAGAAGTCAAAGAATTGTAAGTTTTTACCAGTGTCTATAGCGCAAATCAATTAATCGTGTCTTCAATCAATGTTTGAAAACTTAGCATCAAATAAAAATTCGTGATTCAAACCCTAGACGAGGAAAATTCAAATCGAGTCGGGCAGAATTCAAAGCCGATCAGACTTTCATCTTCAGTTGTGAATTGACAATCGAGCGTGTTTCGATCTAAATTAAAATACATTTTCTAAAAGCGCGATGAATACCACACAGATCAAACTCGTGATTTTCATAACCATTTTTTTGCGGAACTACGTAGAGTCGAGGGCATCACAGCCAAGCCGCCAAGACATCAATGAAAAGTCTATGAAAGTTGAAAAACGCGAAACTCCGGGGACAAAGCACCTCCTGTCCAGACTGGAAAAATCAGGTATTTTCGTGCAGCCGTTACAGGAGAGGATCACCAGAAGCGAGCCGAAATTCAGGGACTTCATGGACGAGCTATCAAGCCATGGGATTTTGAAGAACAATCTAGTGGATTCGGACCTCGCGTCGTTGACGACGGAAATCGTGAATAAAGAGATAGGAGAGGAAGACCAGCGTAAAAAGATAGTCTGCTACTACGACAGAACCAAGTCTTACTCAGGTACGTTGTAATCGGTACACGGACTTTATGTCCACTTTTTTACGTCCACAGACTTTTCGTCCACAGTTCTAAAGCCCGCGCTATTGTTAAGTCCATTACTTAAACGTCCACTAAGTTAAGTCCACAAATGTAAAGTCCACTAAAATCAAATTTAAGCGTCATATTTTAGTCCGTGTGTATAATTATATTGACAATATCGAAATGGGAAAATTAAGAGAGAATGAGGTGTTGTTATCGTAACTCATATTTTAAATGAAATGTTAATTTCCTCTTTTGATTCATCTTTTCAAATTGTCTTTGGTAAATACTTGGTTTCATTTCTATCCTTGAAATTTCCAATATAAAATATGCCTTAAATGTACATTCTTTTTTTTAATGAAATTAATTACTTCATTTTAAAAACATTCACATTTTTAAAACGTGGTAAATATTTGTAATACATTTTCCAAGCAATGGCATCGATATGAATCTCGATGAGCCGTAGTTGTGATGAAAGAAACTATACAAAAATTAATAAAAGAGGAAAAAAACTAAGAAGCACGCAATTTTTCCTTTTTAACTTATTTGTACATCGACCTCCTTGAGTCAAATACGTTCAATTTTGAGCGTTTAGTTGCGCTTACACCACGCTGCAGCACAGTAAAAGCCTAAAACATAAAAGAATAAATTTGAATGCTTTGGAAATCATTAAATTTGACACGGAACCACTATTATATTAACAAAAAACACATTATATTTTCCAGTGGCACATATTTATTTTTCATCAGTTTAAAAGGGAATAATCAATGTAGAGAGTGCAAACATTCCAAAATCATGAGTTGAAAAACGCTGACTCCAAGAGTTTAAATATTAGAGCCTAACACAGAAAGGAGCGGCGTGTTAGCAGCGCAGAACGCACACTGGCGCCTACAAACCTAACGGGATACTTCACGCATTGCGCAACGCGTTAAGTATTCCGTTAGGTTTGTAGGCGCCTATGCGCGTGTCACGCTGGTTGCCTGCCGCGCCGCAACGCTTTAAGCAACTATTTCGCGTCAGAGGCGTTGCACAGTATCCTACAAGATTGAAGGCGCACGAAATAACTAGTTAAAGAGGACTTTCAATTTTTACTGCATCTGTCACTGAAAAATGTTTAAATTGGCATTGAAGCGTTTCCTAGGCTCCCGCTTTGGTTTTCATCTTATCATATCCGTACAGTGTACACATGAACATATGTTTTTATCTGCTCTTAGAGTCTGTTCTCTTTCATGACTTGATTCATGAATGAAATGTTTTTAAGAATGAAGGTAGTAGTAGTATGCATTTATTTTTGAGGTGGTTCCTGTCATTTAAATGAGAAGAAAAAAATGTGGACATAACATGTCCACAAATTGGACAATTTTGGACATATTCATGGTTGGACATTAAATCATGTGGACTTAGTAAAGACTGGACTTAACGTTTAGTGGACATAAATAGCGGTGGACATTTATTTAATGGACGAAAGGTAGGTGGACATAAAGTCCTGGAAGCTCGTAATCTTCTATTCGATATTTGAGGGAATGGAGACTTTGCATGCCATTTTTTTTCGCTTCATCTAAAAGTGCTGAAAGAGCTGATTCACAGTATTTGTTATAATTTTTTTCTGATATGGGAAATATAATAAAAACCGATTTAAAAGTGAGAAAATGCACCGCCTAGTGACGTCATCTGGCGGCATTTCCCATTTAAACACATGTATTTTAGTAGATAAGATCATTCTGTCATATCTTCTCCAATAATTGTCCAAATCATGAACCAAGGGTATCCTCGTGGTCAGTTCACTCAGTAGTTTCCACTTAAACACGAAATTCATCGAATTTAAGACACCTGCAAATTCTCTAATTTTTTTTTTTTTAAGTTTTTTCGGTTTCTATTTTTTTCAGAATCTATAGCCACCTGTTGTAGACGGATTGATTTGGTTTGGGGTTAGGAAAAAAGGGTAAACGAAAACAGTATATGTAAGGTGGAGTGGATGGGAATAAAATAAATAGGAAAACTGTAATGTGTTTGAGGGTGTAGATTTATAACTTCAGTGACAATGAAATTGTCGCACTGAGCATTGTTTAGTATAATGTGCGAGTTCGCATAACGCTGCGTTACATGGGAGGAGAAGGAATCAGCACCAGTATTATGTAACCTTCTCTAATGGTAAAAAACACTAAGTAACAGATGTACATCCTCATTTTTTCGACGTTATTTGTCACACTCTTATTAAGCATACTGCGCATTTTATCCAGCCATATATTCAACACTTCCCCACAATCGTTGGGATCAAAAGGGGGATGGGGTCGTCAAGTGTTGTGTAATTATTAGGGGGATCTAGGGTTGCGTCACAAAGCGCATTATGGGAGAAGGGGGTCAGAAATAGCCGAAATAGTGCGTTTGCGTAATTTACGAATGCTCAATAATATGAAAAGAGCGACAAATTGTCTTCGACATAGGCGTACCTAGGTCATTTTGTGGGGAGGGCTAAGCCCCCGAACAGCCGGGGGTCTAGGTTTTAGAGGGGGGTACAGGGGACCTCCACCGAGAAAATTTGTGAAATTTCACTTCTATTCGAACGAATTTATAGAAACTTTCGTGGTGCAGATTTTCCATGGATGTCTCTGAAAAAAATTACGCTGTTTCCTTCCTATAGCGCAGACAACTTTCAAATTGTATGATACAACAGGCTCGGAAATTTTTGAAAATTCTACTTTTATTCGGACGAATTTAGGAGCTTTCGTAACGCAGATTTTCCATGAAGTTCTGCGGAAATATTACGCTGTTTTCATACTGTTGGCACCAAATACTTTGGAATTTTCGCATCCAACTGGTCTGGAAAATTTTTGAAATTCTAACTCTCTTTGGACGTATTTAGCATCCACGACACAAATTGGACGTATTTCTATCAAACGGAACTGTGTGCATTAAAACATGAGCCCTGAGACCCATAAGAATATATACATAACAGGGCTTACGTTACACGTCATATTGCACATAGTTCCGTTTGACAGAAATGCGTCCAATTTAGAATAGACTTACTGAATGATCATGACGTTTTCGTTTAAAACTCTACATTGAAAGAGATACACATGCTCAACGAAGGTCTCTTCCCACTATCTAGAATGGAGATGTTGCATGTGTGAGGAATTTGCAATTTGACTGTTGATTCTTATGTAAAAGTTCGCGAGAAACACGATGGTGCCACTGGTTTTCTCTGAAATCGACTCCCAAGCTCAAAAAAAGCTCTTAAGTTGAGGCCAAAATGGAGGGGTTATCCCACGCTATCCTGAGAGTCCACGTCTACATCAAGACAAACTCTCCATACAAAGATTGGGAGCAAATACATTGACAGGGCTGCCACTTTATTTGGGGACTCTAAAACTGAAAACACGGCAACCCTGCTAATGTACTTGCTCCCTATCTTTGCATGGAGAGTTTGTCTTCATGTAGAGGTGGACTCTCAGGATAGCGTGGGAACCCCTCTATTTTGGCCTCAACTTTAGAGCTTTTTTTGAGCTTGGGAGTTGATTTCAGAGAAAACCAGCGGCACCATCGTGTCTCTCGTAAACTTTTACAAAAGAATCAATAGTCAAATCGCAAATTCCTCACACTTGCAATATCTCCATTATTTCCAGGCGGAGGGGGGGGGGGGTGGGCAGATATTTTCAACTGGGGGTCAGGTCCCCCTCCCCCTCCTCGTCCTCCCATTGTCTTCGATAGTGTCATGAGATCATTTCCATTTTCAGGGAATGGTTTCGAACTGAATATGATGGACCTAAACGTGAGCATGAGTCTCTGCACGCACTTGGTATACGGCTACGCGATGGTGGATCGGCAGACGGGGAAGATAAGTTTGAACCACGCGGGAATGCTTCAACTCGTCGAAATCCAACACATTCAAATGATCCACGCCCTCAAGAGCTTCTATCCGAAATTCAAATTGCTTCTCGGCATAGGAGCGCCTCCGTCCGAGCATTATCAACACGAGAGCTACGTTCAATTCAATAACGTGGTAAGTTGTTTGTATATTTGAACGCGGCGGTCACACTATGAAATGAACCGCGTTGGGCAGGAAGGAACCAAGCCACATCGGCTATTGCCAAATTCACACTGAAAAAAATAATAAGCTGTTTTAGCATCTAGGATGTCAAAAATGTGATCAAAATGATCCCAAGATGCTGCCTTTACTGCCCCCGCAGTTAATTTTACATCCTGTGAATGCAAATTCAACTGCGGGAGCAGCAAAGGCAACATCCTGGGATCACCAGACACATTTTTGACATCCTAGATGCCAAAACAGCACATTATTTTTTTCAGTGCACTGGAAGAAAACGCAGCTTGGAGTTAGAGTACAGACTCTTAAAAGCATTGACAAGAAAAAATACTCTTGGATCAATCGGACTTTATGCTTGAATCAAAAGGAAATCCGCCGAGGTCGGGAGGCTCGGCTCCTCGATTCAAGAAAAAATCTAATTGAATCAAGAGTCTTTTTCTTGTCGATGTTATTAATGTACTCTGTATATCTACTCCAAGTCAAATTAGAATTATATTTGTCTCCATTTCGGCAAATTTGTATTCATTAGCTTTTTTTTCATATAATTATACATGCAACTTTTAAAGCCCTCATTTTTCTATGCAGAAGTACTTATATTTCTAATAGAAATACGCAAGATCTACGGAAAATATATTCAACCAAATCACTCTTTTACTAACAAACATTGCTTTTAATGTAGCAAAGATAGTTCTGTGTGCTCTTCCCTTCGTATCAAGATTTTATTCAAAAGAAAGTATCATAGAGATGATGATAATCAACCCATCTAAAATTGATGCCTGGAATGATCATCTGCTATTAATAAAGTAATTTTTTGCATCTTGGTATGATGAATTGAAAAAAAAGATAAAAAAAAGATCACTGATTTTGCTACTAATTTTTGAAAAATTCTCTAATTTCGTCGCCTGTGTAAATACTTCACCACATTTCTTTTAAGTCCCTCCAACTCTCTATACTGTCCTCTGCAGGCTTGCGTTATTCTCGACAAAGTATTTTTAAACTAATTTATATGCAGTAGGATATCTGGACCGCGTTTTGCAGAAAGGAACCAAGCCACATCGGCTATAGCTAAATTCAACTGGGAAAGTTCATTTTTTACAAGAGAATGTTTGTGCGGATTCCCTTGAAAATTTTAAGGAATTTGCTTCGCCCTATGCAAAAAATTCACTGAAATTTGCAAAAGAATCCACACAACCGTTTTCATGTAAAAAATGAAATGCCCAATCAAAGGTAATAGCTGATGAGGCTTGGCTCCTTTCTCCTTAACGCGGTCCATTTCAAATCCTGGGCGATACGACCTATCCGTTGAAATTTTAAAATCCTCAACTCGTCAAAGTAATTTGAGCAAATTTTTTATGTATCAAATACTTACACAAACATCGTTCGACAGCTGAGATCTGAAGAGACGAGACTTCGCTTCATCAACTCGGTGGTCCCTGTGCTGCAACGCTACAACTTCGATGGTATCGACTTGATCTGGAAGTTCGAGCGCTATCTCGAGGCCGATGATGAACACCCAAAAGACTGCGGAATGTGGTGTAAGTTTTGTTATGCATTTTTCTTTTCTTTTCTTTGAATAACGAAATTTAATAAAAACTTCCTCCGTCGTCAGCGGTAAAATCCTAAATTGGTGGCCGGAAATGGCAAAAGGGACATTTACGCAGAACTTAAATTATCACGGAAAAAACGTATTTGCGTTGGAGCCACGAGACGGGAATGAAAACTGGACTACATTTTACATTGCCGAATCATTTTTTCGATTGTGATGTGTCATAATTGCCGAGGATTCTGTCCTCCATTACGACATTACGCAATAATCGATTCATATTTGGGCTCATTTTAGAAATAATACATGCGTCATCAGTTCCCTTGTGTAAATGGATACCTAGTTTCATTGACGACCTATCACCTGCGTAGAGCAGTCCAAGACGGAACGTATAATGAAAAGTAGATCCGAACAATATTTGCTTCACGCGTGTGTCAATGAAAGTGCCTTCAATTTTGATGTCGGCAATTTGTCATACACACATTGGCTCTCGCCACTTTTTGAAGGAGTTTTTCCGATTTGCATACTCTCCGGCGAAATCAAAGTACTCTTTAAATAATGAGAAGAAAATAATAAAAATAAAATAAACCGGGATAGTGCAGCAATATCTTGATACTTGTGTTTCATTCATTTTTCGCGGACCAATGGAAATAATTCTCTCACATACAAAAGGGAGGAGGTTGCTTACATGTACCCGACCCTCCTTTATCCCTCGCAACTGCATAATTTTCTGAACTTTTCAGGTCTATACTCTACGGGATGCATCATCAGTCAGTTATTTGGACTACATTTTGCGATTAAGAACTACAATTTCAGGCTCATACGTAAAAACACATATGTCTATAGGGACACGGATGATAGATCCGATGTCTTTAAACTGGGCCAGAAATTATTGAAGTTCCTTTTGCAAAACGAGGTCCGTAAAAACTCTCTCTCCATGAGAAAAATATTGACCCAACACTGGAAAACAAAGTCGCTTAGATCTAGAGTCTAGACTCTTAATAACATCAACAAGAAAAAATACTCTTGATTCAATCGAACTTTTCCTTGAATCGAGGAGCGAGGCTCTTGATTTAAGCGGATTTCCTTTTTAATCAATCAAAAATCCGATTGAATCAAGAGTATTTTTTCTTTTAAATTTTTTAAGAGTGCGGACTCGAGATCCAGGCAATTTTTTCTTCCAGTGAAACATTAATACCTCCGTGCTAATGAAGAACACCGTATGAACATTCGACGGTGGCCAAACTTCCTTCGCGATAAAATGTTTAAGTTCAAGGAAAGACATGAAAACTATTTTCCTTGAAATTTTCAGGAACTTTAATTGAAATTACGAAAAAAAATTTTCTGAAAAATTAAATGAAAAATATTCATGAGTTTCCCAGGAAATTTGTGTTTTATCGAAGAAAATTTGGCAATGTCTGAAGGTTCATAAGGCGTTTTTCTTTCGCACGCACTGATTAAGACGGCCGATTTTGGCGTGTTGGCCATAACGCAGCGTTTTCAGAATTCAATGTGTCGATTCGAATCGAACCCGTTAGAGAACGAAGCTTAAAATTGCTATTGTGCTTCAAAATTTCCCTTTCGTTGTCGAATTTTTTGTTCGTTTAAATTATTTTGCAACATTTTAGGCAAACTACCAATCTCAGTGCAACAAATGACAGGAGTCTCCCGGAATACTTATTCTTTTCAAACCTTATTTCAACAAAAATAATAAGTTGTATTTTTGATAGAATTAAAAACATATTTTTTTTTATTGTGGCGGTAGCCTCAAACGAGTGTTCGGATGATGAGGATGAGGAGTATGACGATTCGGAGTTCTGTTTTCTCTTCTGTGACGATGAAGATGAGTACTATGGGGATGAGGAAGACAAGGATGGGGAGGAAAAAAAAGGTAGGACATAATTTACGATGGTGACTTAAAGATTGCGGGTGAATTGAAACAATTTTCATGGAAAATCAGAGCAATAATTTGTAGGAAGTTACTAATCGTCATTCTCGGTAGAAATAAAGTTCGAAGCTGCTGATCAAACCCTGATCGTCCATCCTCCCAACAAAAAACCAGGAAACCCTAGGGTCCAATTGTGTGAGGGTCCGCACTTGTAACGCACATTCGTTGCGTCGAAATTTAGAGTTGGATTAACATTTGTCAAAACAAATCATCAATTTGATAAACGTCTTAAGATGAGAAATTTTTGCACAAATACTACAGTTAAGAGAGGGGGAAGATCTGAGGGTGGGAAGGAATCATGTCGAAGGGCTTTTTATCCTAATGCATCAGTTTCTTACACGGAAAAAAAGTGTTAAGGGTTATCCCCTAAAATTGTGGTACGACCACAATTTGTTGGATGATACGGACATTTATAATTAATTGTGGTAGAACCGCAACTCAAGTTAGGGTAGTACCGCAACATTTGGGTTAGTAGCCTAATTTATTGGGGCACGACCACGATTAATTCGTGTACCACCACAACTAATACGTGTACTACCACAATTACTTGGAAATATCCATATCACACAACAAACTCGTGTTTTTTTTCATCCGTGTAAAAATGAACAATTTTAGGTTTTGGACCTTTCTGAGGGCTCTGGCTGTTGAATAGTCCCTGAATTCATAGCGATTTAAATTCTTTTCAAAACAGACTATTAAATACAGGAACACCATTTTATTTTTAAACGCAACGGATGTTTAGGACATGTAACCTAGGTGGTTGCCTACGGGTGGCAAATTTTGGAGAGGGGAGTGTGTTTTTCATGTAAAAAATAATAATAATAAAAAAAAAATAATATTGCTACGCAGGTGTGACGAAAATCAAGTAAAATTACTCAAAAGGTATATAATTTTTTTGAAAATTTGCCGGAGGATGCGGGAAGTCAGTATTCTTCGCCAGTCGTATTAAACCTGATATAGCTAAAAAATAACCGACAATCATGCATCCCGTAAAATATGGACCTTTGATACATGAAAATTGCGGAGAAACAGGGATCCAGAGCGGAACTTTAACGATGCTCCTATTTCCTCACGATTCGATGCAAAATGACTGTAGATCTGTGATGATTATCATGTTACTCCGATAATCGTGAATATTCATGAATGGTTTTTTGTAATATATCCCAAGATGTGCTCGTTACTCAAAGAATTTCCAAGTAAACGCATTACAGTATTAAAAATAATAACGTTTTTGTCTACAGGTAAATTATTGGGAGACAAGACACAGCCTGATTCGAGCAAACAAACGAATCGTCATATTGAGTTGCGGAATAGTTTTTCGGATTTGGTTCAAGAAATGAAATCAGTACTATTTAACTACACAATGGCCGTATCTATCCTACCCCAGATGGATGAGAGTAAGTTAAAGGTTGATAATTTCTGAAGCCTGACCACAACACAAAGATATCACTATTTATAGCTCAAGATTATTGGAAGTATACATATGTATATTCCCCGCCATACATTAGCTGTGACACGGCTCAGCTCTAAATGCATACTGGGTACACTTTAGCCTGTAGTGCACCTACAACCGTTCTCTTAAGTGTGCGGTTGGCGTTTTGATATGTCTCTTAATCGTTTTATTTGGAATATTGCATATTCGGTGTTTCCCTCGCACAGTTGGAATTTGTTGGACGACTTGACGTCATTTCAACATTGATGTTTTATCATTATTGACGTCATTAAACGTCAGAGGAACTTGACGTGTAGGAATAGTCATGCAAATTGACACAGAATCATTAGCACCTCAGATTGTGGCATTTTTATTACATAGATATATTTTTTTCAAAATTTAAATGTTTTGCTTCCATTAAATTAAGAATCTAAATTTTTGTATTAGCACTCACCCATCATATTCCTGTTAAGACATTAATAGCCTAAGATGCTGAATATCTTTAATAAAATGAGTTAATTTTAGTTAACTAATTAACTTACCTAGGAAAACGGATCTACCGATGATAAATATTGAAAAAAAAACAAAAAAAAACCGCACAATTCATTACATACAGTATTTTGATTCTTACACATTTCCCCAAAACTATCTTTATCGATGGATATATTCTGATTTTTTGTCAAATTATCAAACAAAGTAAGGTCAATGACGAAATTATCAAGATACCTATACTTTGATCTGTTTTGATGATTTTTTTGCATTTAATTGAAACATATTATTCTTTTCTCATGTTACAGTATTTTACGACAAGCGAGTGATTAATTACTACGCGGATCAAATTCACCTTCTTGCATTTGACTTTATCCTTCCATGGAACGATCTTGGAGTGGCGGAGCACACGGCACCTATCTACAAACTTGATAGTTTAGTCAATGATTGGTTGTGGCATGACGCTCAAAGTAAGCGAAAAAAACAGCAAGTGCAACATAAGCTCAAATAAAATACCTCAAAATAAATGTAATGTTTTTAAAATAATCCATATCGAAGGTATGAATCCGAAACGACGTACTGACCTCGGCTTGTGGCGTCGGAGACTTCCGGTCATACTTTATTTTTTTACGTAAAACAACTCAACTCAAAAACTACCGTGATTTTTCTTCTGTGTGCGTATAAAATTTTGCGAAAACTTCAAGGAATGATGTCGCTTTGTTTGCCTTTAAAAAATTAAATAGGAGCGAAGATTTTCAAACGCCGCACAATGGATCAAGTCAATGGGGGAGGTCAAACAAAATCTGGAAACTTTTAAAGCCCATAACTTCGCTCATACAAAACTTTGAGGTTTTAAAAGTGGCTCCGCTGGTTTCCTCGTGAAATTATCTTCTCGACGCACCCCTCAAAATTTAAAATGTGACGAATTCAACATCGAAATGTTCAGTTTTAGTTAAAAATTTCATGTCCGACCTCTCTTGATAACTCGATCCACAGTGTGCCGCAAAAGAGATACTTGGTTGAAGATTCACGCCGTCTATATGCATATTATTATTGCATTTTTTAATAGCTTACGAATCAGATTAAGTTTTTTTGGTTATTTTAGCGTGAGCGCCTTTATAATTACAGATTTTTAAATGAGCCAAAAATGTAGTTTACATCATGTAAAGTACTCATTCACAATTTTAAAGAAGTTAACTATTTCAAGTAAATCATACACGGAGAAGAATAACCTCGTGCGTGGGACCCAAAGTTTAGGTCATATGGATCTCTGAAGTTTTCGGATTGAGCATCTAAACACTTTAGGTCTAGCTGTAGAGGTCCGGATCACACATCTGAAACTTCAGTTCTCACATCTGAAGTACTTCAGATGTGAGAACCGAAGTTTTTCGAATGTGAGAACCGAAGTTTTTTGTATGTGAAAACCGAAGTACTTCAGATGTAAGAACTGAAGTTTCAGATGTGTGATCCAAACTTCAGCAGCTTGACCTAAAGTGTTCAGATGCTCAATTCGGAAACTTCAGAGATCCATATGACCTAAACTTCGGGTCCCACGCACGAAGTTTTTCTCTCCGTGTAGGTTTTTTTCACAGCGGGGCTCTGATAAACGAATTCACCTTCAATTCCAGCTCAGTAGTCTGAATAATCTAATTGTCTTTGTGATACAACCCTTTAAAAAACGTCATCCAATTTTCAGAGGGCAAAATCATAGTCGGCGTGGCAACATATGCCCGAACGTGGAGGATATCTTCCAAGAGCCTTTTCAACACTTCGCCACCAGTAATCGCCGATGGCACGGGACCGAGAGGCGCTTACAGCAAGAAAGACGGAATATTTTCTTTCTACGAGGTCTGCGTGCAGTTGGTAGAGGACGGATTCACGCAGTCGATTCTCGTTCTGAACAAAGTCAACGAATCACAAAAATACTCGGGCACTTACGCTTACAGGTAAATTTGAACACTTAAGATCTACTGAAAATGTGTTTCCTGTAAATATTGTCTTCCGGATCAGTGTTAGAAACTTACCTTGGAGTTTCAGGAGCCATGTGGCGCATTAAGCTCGATTTTTAGGGATCACTGAAGATTTTTTAGGGGCCAAATTGACTTTTTGCCCATGTATCACGGCGCATTTAGTGACAAGTTAGACGCAAGATGTTTTAGTAACAGAACTAGTAGCTGTTACTCGGGGGAAATTTCGGAAAATCACCAAACAGAAAAACTAGGATTTGGGGGGGGGGGGGGAATAATTTTTAGGGGCCAAAATGGCGCAGAGACTTCATTTTTTAGGCGCCATGACCGATTTCTTAGGCGCATTTAGCGCGTTGGCGCCTGCGAGTTTCCAACACTGCTTACGATGACAAAAATTGCTCTCCGAGGATGAAAGCATCCTTTTAATTTTCGTCTTCGGACAGTGGCGACTCTCGAAAGGTGGCAACACTGTTTTTTCTCCATTTAAATGAATGTTAAACAATCGGTTTTAGGTGAAGCAGCCTGTCTCACAGAGAATCAATATATTCAATGGATTTAAATAGTCGAGTATTAACAGTTGTGCCAACTTATTAGAATCGCCACTGTTCTCGGAGGACAATTATTTTCACGAAGGTTGCATGTGCCTTGAAAATCTGTAATCTCTATGGATTTTGTTGAATTAAAATCGACGCTTTTATATTCCTTGGATGCTTGTTAATTGTAGGTGCAGTAATTCTTCGGTTAAAAGGCACGTGAGGCTTTCAATGCTGCTAAGATTGTGCAACGTGGTTCTCCCATTGCAAGTAACCTATCCGATAGTTCTGCCGTGAATTTTTCCCTGAATCTGCTCCGAATTTTTTCTCACTATTGCATGGAAGTAAATCGCCCGTGAATGAATTTAATTTTCCACAAATACTTTCTACAAATACTCTGAAAAACTGCACAATCTTAGCAATATTGTAAGCCTCTTACGTCCTTTTATCGGAGAGGTCCTGAGTTGCGCGCCCGTGTAGGAAATAAGTGCGTTTAGTTAGGTTTCGATCGGATAGGCAACCAAACTGACTGTGGGGTAATGTGTATGGTGTCGTAAAAATTGAAGGCGCTTGTTGAATTGTTGGAGATTGAGGCTTGGCCGAGATCTCGATTCTGATTATAACGATTTGCTGGCATAACCTACATGCCTCGTACAAATTGAAAGCGATTGCTAAGTGCCAGTGACATTTATGTTCTTTAAAAAAAAAAAAAAAAAAAAAAAAAAAAAAGTGGTAAATGTACCTGTGTAAAAAATACCGACCTCTATAAATAATAGCAATAACTTTAGAGTAAAAGGAAAAAGAGGCATAACAGAAAAATCCTTCTATCTAATCAAAAAGTACTTGGAGGAGTGTGGTTTTTTTAAAAATATTGTTCACGTGTGTAGGCTCTTATTTTTTTGCATCTGCACGATTTTACTCTGTTATTTTTTACCATTAAAGTTTTACCAATAAAATATTTTATTCTTTTCAGGTTACCGACTAATTTATCCGAGGGGCTGTGGGTAAGTTTCGATGACCCGGAATCCGCCGCCACCAAGGCAAAGTACGTCAAGGAGAAGGGTTTAAGTGGCATGATTGTTCACGGCCTGGTTTTTGATGATTTCAAGGGAATGTGTCGAAATAGATACGACACAAGCTACCCGATCCTCCAAAGTATTGCCAATAATTTGGTATGAAAAGACAAAACGAAAAAGCTTTTCTTACAAATTGGAGCAACTTTAGGAGTCATCTTTTTATATTAGAGCAGTAAAAATGAATTTTGTGTCCATATTTGGGCAAGAAAAATTATTCCAAAGCTATAATGTGAAGGCAGGGGAATGTGACCAGTTACTTGAGCTTGAGATACCTTTTATTTTTCTTGAAAATGTAACTTAGTTCCCCTCTGTTAAACTACGTCTAATGGCAATTAGGGGTAAGAGCTAGTTTTTGAAAATCGGCATCTATTCACCTCAAGAATTGTAAAGTTGCTAAATTACCTACCACTCCTATTTTTTCCTTAACTTTTTGCTGTAAAGTAAAACCAGCTAACTTTATTTGTTGATTAAATCGACGAATCATACGAATTTATGGGGTTTTAGTCCGTCAATCGGACGTATTTCTGTCAAACAGAACTATGTGCATTATGACGTGAGCCCTGTTATGCATGTATTCTCATGGGTTTCAAGGCTTATATCGTCACCTTCCAGGCAAAGTATCACAAGCGCCATGCGACGTTTAAAAATTTCCGCCGCCATTTTATTTTTTACAGAGAAATTGTTCAACGAAGCTGTCCGAAAATGTCACTGAATTTTCTTTGTGCTGCCGATAAAATTTAGTGAAATTTCCAAACAGATTCAACCAACAATTTCTCAGTAAAGAAATAAAATGGCGGCGGAAATTTTTAAACGTCGCATGGCGCTTGTGATACTTTGCCTGGAAGGTGACGATAACTTAAGGCACCTAGTTCCGTTCGGCAGAAATACGTCCAATTGAAAAAAAGTACGATGAATTGGTTGCAATATCGCAAAATTTAGATGCGCGGTTTTTGATTTTGCAAACGATATTTCAGCTATTATGTTCTCTCAAGTTGCGTCTCAGCCACCTTGCCTCGCCTTAAAAGCAATTCTCCAAATTAAATTAATTGTAAAATTAATTAAAAAAAATTAAAAATTAATTAAAATTGTTATTGTTATGTACAGAAATAAGACAGGTGATAGTATTTTAATATGTAATAGTATTTTATTATGTAAATATATGTAAATAAACTCTTTGTGCCTTTTCTATAAAAACATGTTTTTATTTAAACAAAATCTACAATTTCTTACCCCATTTTTTGTTTCCTTCAATCGTAAAATTAAGTTCTAGTGGCGAAGCGTATATCATAGACATGTAGTTAAAAAATATGTTAATTGCCAGGTCGGGCTACGGCATAAAAATCAAAACATTTTCATTCTTAACTTACGTTGTATAACCTCATGAGAATGCTCACTGTTGAGATTATCAGAGTTGATCAGAGCCTTGGCCCATGCGGTGGATCGACCGCGATTCATTCGATACGAGGGGCTCTCAATAATAAAATGGGAATGCCAGCTATCTCTAGAATCCCGTCTCATTAGAATTTATTCAGCAGTAACTTATTTACTATATATAAGCTTGGGTAGTTGCATGTCCCTGGAGGTGCAGGGAACATCGAAGCTAGCTCGCCTCTATGAATTATGCAGGCATTGCGGCTGCTCCTGATAAAGCTCAGTTTTGCGTCCATAAATATACCGCTGCACAAATGGAAACCCTCGCTGATTGCGCTCAGCCCGAGATTTCCTCGGGCGAGTACTACGCAAGTACGCATGCGCTCCTGCGAGTGGGAAGCATTTTCCATAGCTGTTGATTTTGCGGATGCTTACGTATTGAGGAAAAAGCATAATTGAAATTAAAATATTCATTGGAAAAAAACCACATTGGATCTAGCATTATAGGTATGTGCCACTAAGTTGTTGAAGAAGAATACATTTTTCAATCATTGGCAATTAGGAAGTTGTCACGACACGAAATTAAATGGTATACTTTCCTACCTCTGCGTTTAAGTCTCCAAGCTTTCCTGTGTCTTCCTGGTTCATTAAGGCGTTGGAAAAAAAACCGTTTATATCATGGCCAACACTGGAAAAAAAACACATTGGATCTAGAGTCCAGACTCTTGAAAACATTGACAAGAAAAAATACTCTTGATTCAATCAGATTTAAGCTTAAATCAAAAGGAAATCCGCTCAAATTAAGAGGCTTGGTTCTTGATTTAAGCTTAAATCTGATTGAATCAAGAGTATCCTTTCTTGTCGATGTTTTTAAGAGTCTGGACTCCAGATCCAATGTGTTTTTTTTCCAGTGTAGTGCGCTTTTCTCTTGAGCTCTTACTTAATATGAATTTTCCTCTTTACCTTATTTTTCTCCTTCTTCTTCTTCTCCTTTTATGGGGCGTATCTGGTACTGGTTCGATGTATCGTTTGGTTCAAAACAATAGAGCACAATCTCAAACAAAACTTCCAGAATTTAAGTTAGGAAAGCTGAAAATGAGAAAATCCCTACACTGAAAAAAAACTTGTCCTAAATTTGAGGAAACATGTATCCTTAAAAAGTTTCCTAATTTCAACACGGTGTTAGCTTGGAACAAGCCAACAGTTATCTCGATCCAAGGTAACAAAATTGTGTTGAGTTAAGAAAACCATGCTTTCTTGAACCACGTATACGTTTTCTTGAAACAGACTAACGGATACTTGAAACGGGAAAACTGTTTCCTTAAAATTAGGAAACGAGGGAATCGCTTCTGTGTCCTAAATTTAAGGATCCATGTGGTGTTGATCGAAGAACCCTGTTTCCTTAGAATTAGGAAACGGAGAGTAGCAAAGCCGTTTCCTGAATTGAAGAATCCATGGAGTGTCGTTTGAAGAGATCAGTTTCCTTAAAATTAGGAAACGGGCATAGCATTTCCTGTTTCCTCAATTTAAGGATCTATGTGATGTTGATCGAAGAAACCCATTTCCTTAAAATTAGGAAACAAAAAAATTACCAAACGCCTACTGAGGAGGTGGATGCAACGTGCCGTACACCACCATGTATTTGGCGAGTTGCTCAAGACGGGCCTTCCAAATATACCGTCGCTCCTTTGGCGGAAGGGCGCATCTACACTTTGAGATGATGAGCCCTTCCGTCCGTATACCACCATGCTTTCTACGGCTTACCTACGTGAAAATTTCGATGCACCCTTACGCCCACCCTTACGCCCATGAGTGACATCACGCTCATAAAAAACGTAACGCTAAATTTCCAATTTTTGGAACCCCACTCACTTCTTCCCTCGTAACACTTTTGCGACGTAGGTCCCTATTCTTTCACACGTAAAAACAAAACGGCGTAACTCTCTCCTTGACCATTTCTCTCCGTTAGAGCGTTGCATATTATTTGAACGGTCCTTTACAGAAATCCGACCGAAGCGCTTGGATGGCATTATTCGTAAGATCCACTCTACTCCAAACAAATTCAGTATGTTTAAATATAATCAATTTATCTCTTGTTCGTAAGGGATTTACGCGTCGGAAAGGTGGAGGTTTTGAAAAAACGCAATTTTTGTGCCTTATCAAAAATATTGTTTTCAGTCCAAAATGTCAGAATGCTTTCTAGAAATGCACGGATTGCCAAAGTTCCTTTAATATTTTTCGGTGAATTTTCTGATTCGACGCAAATTTCTTTAAATTTTCAAAACAAAAGCGTGCGTCCGTTAATGTAGGTAAAAATAAATAATGTGAAGCTTTTCAACATTTTACTGCAAGTACACTCTTTGAATCTGGTGGTAGCTTCGAACATTTTTAAGTGTCTTCAAATCCCAGAAAGCTTGACTCGGCCCGATATGTACTCATTAAAGTATTACCTATACATGCCTTTATCACCACATCTTTACCGCTATTCCGAGTACATTTTGAAAACTCCATAAAGATCATTTATCTTTCATGTGCCAATTTTATAGCCAGCATTAAATAATCTTAGATTATTTTGTCTATACTTTATTGGAATTTTAAATCATATTTACTTTCAGTATGAGCAGAAGCGGTTCTCACATGAGCCTCTTTGATTTACGCATTAACCTTAATGATATGGGCGTCAGATTGGATAATCGAATGAGTGATAATTTACCTTTGAGAGGCACGTATGAAAATCTGTCCTTTAACCAGACTTAAATAAAAAAATAATTTACTCCATGATCATACTATCTCCGAATGAAAAAGAAAGGGGAATACGTTGGTTAAGTTATGGCGGCGATGGCCCACGGTCTTTAAATAATATCTGAGAACCGGCTGATAAACAGAAAGAAAAGGGAAATATGTGGATATTTAATATATTTAAATGATAATGGGCCTGTTGCAAACTTTTGCTAGAGCAAAAATAAGAGTTGTTTCTTATAGATAATGCCTCGAAAATCACGATGAGCGCATCAGCAAAGTCTGAAATGCACTCATAACTTCACAGTCTGCGTAAGAAATTTGCGGTTTTTTGAGCTTCCCGCTTCAAAAACGATACTACGGCACAGGTGAACATTTTGTAAGAGGAGTCGTTCCATCGTCGGCAATAATCATCATGGCCGACGCCAATCCGCCAAAACACGTTTGATGGGACGAGATAACACCTGAACTGGATTAGACCAGATAACAATCGGTGTGTTAACGTTCATATTTTCCACGCCCGAATTGATTGACCTTGAACTCTCCTCGAATTACGCGCGGAACTGCGCGCAAGCGTCGGCCATGATGAATATCGCCGACGATGGAGCGACTCCTCTGACAAAATGTTCACCTGTGCCGTAGTATTGTTTTTGAAGCGGGAAGCTTAAAAAAACGCAAATTTCTTACGCAGATTGTGAAGTTATGAGTGCATTTCAGACTTTGCCGATGCGCTCATCGTGATTTTTGAAGCATTATCTACAAGAAACAACTCTTATTTTTGCTCTAGCAAAAGTTGCAACAGGCCCATTGAGATAGTATTTGCTAAATAAACCCAAGTGCTATTGAACGGTAGCAGGTGGGCATCTGTGTAGCCAAAGAGATAGATGCGAATAGGTTTAACATAGGAAAATAACTCCTCATCGCTCGCGAGGGTAGGATGGCCGAGTGGACTACGGTGTCGGAATTTCACTCTTCCCGGGACAATGTCGAAGGTTACAGGATTAATTCTCAGCCAGGGCGAAACGGAGTTCTTCATCAGGATACCAGAGGGGGCGCGAAGCGCGTTAACTACGTGAAGGAATTCCATAGAGTACATAGAGTCGTAATGTAATTGGGAGAGCTGGCGCCACTTTTAAGCATTTTCCATGTCCCGAATTCCGAGACTCCTGTGTGTCGCCGGGTCACTTTTTCGATACATAATCGATTGTTTGCGATACACGGGTACCCGGCCATCCGATGACAACAACAACAACAACAACAAAGGAGATAGGAATTACCACGTATTCCACACCGCCATTTTGGATCGAAAATGTATCGAAAAAGCGACCCAAACTCGGCGCACACCGGGCTCGGAACTCGTCGAGCAGAACATGGCGCCAGCTCTCCCAATTACATTACGACTCTATGTACTCTATGAGGAATTCACCCCCGGCAGTACCAACGATAGGGGTATGCGCTTCAACGGGTATGGATAGGGACACTAGGCGGGGAGCCGATTCTCAAGGCAGCGACGCGGCGGGACCGGCCGTTTCCTAATTTTAAGGAAACGGCGCTTGCAGGTACTGTTTCCTTTTTTTTTTTGAGGAAACGTTTCCTGAAAACAACACAACACTTACTTACTTTTAGGAAACTCTTAGCGCGGCGGTGTTTCCTAATTTGAAGGAAACGTTTTCGTGCTTCAATGTAACAGGAGTTTTGGTTCAAGAAATTGCGTTTTCGTCGACCAAGGCAATACCGTTTTCTTCATTCAAGACTTCGTTTCTTGTCCACTTTTTTCAAGTATCCAATTTTCTTAGGTCAACACGGCGTCGCCTTGAATTTAGGAAACGTTTTTTTTCAGTGTACCTAAGAATTTCTCTTTTATGAATGAGAAAAACGTCTGCCAAAGATGCATAGTTTTTACAATTCTTTTTCTTGGTTTTTTTGTTTAAAAAAAAATAAAAATAAAAATTGTAAAAATGATGCATCTTTGGCACACGTTTCTTTTCAAATTTCACTTTTCATTGCCGTATGGCACTCATGAAAAAAAAAAATCCATCACAAAAAAGGTCCTTTCCTATGGATTACTCAATTTACTTTTGAGGCGATGTTTACATGTTGAAACAATCGATATCGATACAATCAGGCCCGCCACATCCCATCTCGGGCCCTGGTACCAGGGGGGGGTCCGAGGGGCATCCTCCGAGAAATTTTAGAATTTATACGACTTATCGGACGCATTTTGAAGCTTTCATAAAGAATTTTTCCATCAATTTCTGCGGAATAATTGTGTTTTTTTTCTACATTCAGCACAAACTACTTGCGAATTGTTGCATTCAAAAAATCTGGAAAATTTTTATTTTATTTTATTTTTTTTTTTTTTGGGGGGGGGCATATGATACTATTTTCAGTTCTAAGAGGGCCGGGCCCGGGTATCAGAACTTGGCTGATTTGAAAACGCCTTCAAATGCGGCGTGATACCTCACACATTCCGGAGAGTTCAAATAGTTGTATCATTGCGCCTTAGAAATGCGACGGAAGATTACAATTGAAATAGCCATCATGCACGCTGGCTTTTTCGATTTCCGTTAACATTTTTGCAGTCATGAATGCGCTTAAGTACGCTTCAGCTAGAGTTGTATTTACAAATGGGTGGTTTTTCTACGAGGATTAAAAATAATCGAGTGGTACGGAATATAACCAAAGAATATGAGCTATGTAAAACGATAATCCGGGTATCGGTACTTGGCTGATTTGAAAACGCCTTCAAATGCGGCGTGATACCTCACGCATTCCGGAGAGTTTAAATAGTTGTATTATTGCACCGTATAAATGTGACGGAAGATTTAAATGGAAATAGCCTTCATGCAGGCTCGCCACATCCCATCTCGGGCCCTGGTACCAGCTTTAAGGCCCGGTTCCCAAGCACGGAGGGGGGGGGTCCGACGGGCATCCCCCGAGAAATTTTATAATTTCGGGCACATTTTGAAGCTTTTATAAATAATTTTTCCATCAATTTCTGCAGAATCATATTTTTTTTTTCCTTTTATACTGTCAGCACAACATACTTGCGAATTGTTGCATTCAAAACATGTGGAAAATGTTTATTTTTTTTTTGGGAGGGGGCATATGATACTATTTTCAGTTCTATGAGGGCCAGGCCCCCCTGGACTCCCCCTTCGTTTGTCTATGGCAAGAAAGTTGAGCCACAAGCCAGTGAAGTCGAGGATGCCCAGACTGGAGACTCTTAGCATCTGACGACGGTAGAAAATGAAACGCGGTTACTAAAAATGTCCCTCTGTACTGAAAATCTTGAAAATAGATAGAAATTTTCCAAGAAGTATACTTCTTTGAAAATTTAAGAAGAATTCTACAGTGCCCCAGAGTGTTTCTGAAAATCTATTCACCTTTTGCGAAATTTTTAGGGTACATTTTTCACTTTTTCTCACGAAACAAGGGTTGTATGTGAAATCGTAGTGGTATTTCACGTATCTCCCCCCTTGCGGCGGGCCTGGATACAATCTTACATGGTTGATGTATTGAATACGATTCATTGCCCCAGCCATCGCCGCATCAGGTACGCTAAAGTGATAAAAAAAATTTTATAATTTTAACGATCAATGAATCGTAACAAATTTAAAAATGAAAAGTTCTTTCATTTTCTGAAGATGAGGGCCAGCCCCGTGCCCATCTCCTTGAGAGTCGTCCACGCATTCTCAATTTTCATAGTAGCCTAAGCCAATAATAATATGCTATTTTTACCATTGAATGATAAATTCACTAACGTATAGGTGGTAAATTACTGACAAAGTCGTAACAATATCACTCATTGGTAAAAACAATACCATTATTGGTCATGGCTCATTGTTCACATAGAACACTCCTGGTTTGGTGCATGTTGATTGTAGTTTTTTCTTTGTGTATGGGGAGAATACTGCCATTTTTGTGCCACTTTCTGATTGGTTCCCCACTTTTGAGTTTTCGTGAACATTATAAATTTCTACTGATGCGGACAAACCTTAACTAGAGAGAGACTTGTATTTTGAAAGAAGAATCGAATGATAATGAGGGGGAAAAGAAAAAGATTCCCATGAGTATCACTAATTCTTGAGAAATTCCTTTCGTTCAAGCTTATTTAATTTAGGTCCTAAGAACCCCAAGGGAGGCCTAAAACCGGTGGATTAGTCGGGATATGGTGTAGACGTGTCAATATTACAGTCTCACAACAACATATATAACCAAAAATATTTCTGCATAACATGTAAACTGTGGCTGTCTCAGTTAAGAAATTTCTTATTGAGTCATTTCCTAGATATAAAGCGGGCGTATTTAATTGCAGAAACTGATTTTTATTCGTGGAATCGGCGGAAAAAACAATTTTTGTCATTTAAAGCCGATTTTTCTCATGCATTTCCACGTTCCATTTTATCGACTTGACTGTGGATTAAGTCTTAGATACTTTCAATACAAAGTGATTGACTCATTAAACGGGATTCCTAAATGTCTTACTCACAATCAGCAAAATCTGATAGGTAACATTTACATTCCGAACTGGTTGCCCAAGTAAGTTCTGCCAACATCAGGCCATCACCGCGTATATTTATATTAAATTACCACCGTGCAATAGCGATAGAAATCAGCTCACTGCAAAAGCGCCGTCAATAAAAGAAAAGTAAGTTTACCTAATTACTAGAGCGCACCGATCATCATCTCTATGGAACGCCGTTTGTACAAAAACCTATTTTTAGGGGGGGAGAAGTGATTTCTCTTGGGGAAGAGCAATTTTCGTCGGGAGAGAAACACTTTTTTAGGGGTGGAGACACTTTTTCTATGGGTGGAGAAGGAATTTCAGCGAGGCGTGAGAATTCTGTGCTCCACTCTCTCGATGAAAATCTTTCCGTCCCTGATCGTGAATATATCGAATATCTGGAGGAGAAATGAAAATAATAACAAGCTGGTGTCTGCAATCGTAGTGCGATATCAATATTCGTCATAGGAACTTGAGAAATGTTTGAAAAATCACTTAGCATTGGGTGTATACCATTTTTATGATGGATATTACCTATTGGGATCTGCTTTTCATTTAGCTGAAGTCAAAACATTTACCTATGGCTGATAAAATTGCAGTTGTTCCTTTTCTGCGGCATGACGGTGATTTTTTTTTATTTTCTTCCTTTATTTATTTTTTTCTATTTTTCCAAGCTTCATTGATTTACGGTTCCGATCTGATGATACCACTTTATTGTCAAAGCAAAAACGTGAGGAGCCTCTGAGGGGAAGACAAACGGCTGTACTAGCAGTATTTTTAATAATTTGTCTTAATTTTTAATTACTAGTATTGCCGTTCCGACTTTGCATGTACATTGCCATTCAAAGTTTGTTGAACTGTTTTCCGTCTGACGCTATTTTTAGGAAGCCAGTATTTTTTTATTTTGGAAGAAATCTGGGCCTTATCATAAAGTATTTGAATTTTCTTGACTTTCTTTCTTTCCTTTTTCATTTTTCGTATTTAATTTTTTCGGATGCGTGTTTGTGTCAATTAGTATTTAGCTGAAATAAGTTCTAATTATATCTGTAAATTTTTTAATCTGAACTACTCTTCCTAGGGTCAATGCGGCGATGCCCTGTGTCATTTGCTTCCAACTTGTTCTTCCTCATCTCCTTTATGAGCCAAAGGATGTAAAGTAATGCGCTGTTTTCATTCTTTGGTTTTTGCTTGTTTCTCTCATTCTTACCCACTGTCCAAACGCGGCCACAAAACTTAGACACTTTTTATTTAAAGTAGGTAAACAACGCCCCTTCATAACGTCGGGTTCATACAACTATATGTGCTTGTTGGATGTCCTTGTAGTATCTGCAAAATTGAAGGGTCTATGTTGTGATGTAAAGTCCAACAAACAGATTTCATCTTAGATATTTTATACATGCTGATCACACAGATTAGTAGTAGTAGACAAAATATTGACACACGTAGAATCTAATTTTCACGTCGAGGAGTCGACATATTTTGATTTTTTCGATTTTATACGGAAAATTGATGGTTTTTCGGGATTGAAATTATTATCATTTCATGAAAAATAAATGCACCCAAAATGACTATAGCATATTGATTTTTACACATTTGCACTCTCGAAATTGGTTGGTAAATTCAACGAGTGGGTGCATCGACCTGGTATATCAAGTTTCTGCAATTTTTTACGGCAAATCAGTAGATTTTCGGGATGTAGATTGCCTACTTTCAATTCATGAATGAATAAAGCAACGACATGGTTGAACTTTTTTGCATGGAAAGACGTTTAAAATAACAAAATTAAGACGTATTTAATGCAATTGCATTTATATCGAGTCAATTTCTTTTCAATAATGTAACGGGATTTATACTACCGGTGATTTGGGTATTTTGGCCCCAAAATACCTTCAAATCGACTTTATCTTCTAGGAGCTCGACAGAATTTTTCCTTTCCTCGCTTAAATTATTCCGTAGCACTTTTCTTCAAGAATCTGATAAGATTTTGCTTGAGGCAGATCAAAAAACTTAAATTCGATCGAATAGCTTTCTACATTCACAATACACGGTCTCGTCAAGGTGCGTCGTTGACCTCGCAGTGTTGGATCGTGAATTCTCTTGTTGTGCTGTTTGCCTATTTTGAAATCTCTGTAAATGAAAACTAAAGGGGTTGATATGTGCGAGTTAATGACGCGCCTTATCAACACATTGTGTTGGAGTTCACTGCTTGTTTTAACACTTTTCCCAATTCAAATCCATGTAAAATATTCACATTTATCTCACAATCTGGCAACCTCTCGAGTGAAATAGAAAAGGTAGAATCGCTGAAAGTCTGAATCCTTCGAAGTTTATATTAATGATAATGATGTGTACTTGGATGGATTTAAATGAGATTTCCAACCGTTACACATATAAATTTAGGTATTTATTTCGCCAACGTTTCGGAGGCCCATATTGCCTCCTTCATCAGGGCACGAGATGACACTAACATTACAAAAACAGACAACGAGGAAAACGGTCCGCGGTAGCGGCAAACTTGACGAGGTAATAAGGTGCTACACCGTCTCCTCCTTTACGTAATAGATTGAATTCAGTTCGGGAATTAATCGCATTGCTCTCCTTTAAGATGTGAAGTCCCTCTAAGTTAGACCGGACCTGGGTGTTGCTTTCTTGGCATAAAATTTTTACAGAATCAAAATCAAATTCATGCCGCTCATTCTTAATGTGCTGCTTAAGAGCAGTTACCTCACTTTTATTAAATTTATGGCCGTCCATTCTCTTATGGAGCTATTGAGAAGTCTGACCTATATACACACCAGGGAATCCCTGCATTGCACCTGATAAACCACATTAGATATCTTATCTTTTGACGTTCTTGCCTGAAGAGATGAATTAAATCTTTTCAAGTTATTTTTATTTGAATTGACGACTGAAATTTTATGAGGACTGAGAGAGGCTTTCAATTTTTCCGAGACCGATGGTATGTACGGTAAAACAACAAATTCTAAATCATCTCTTGGGGGTGGGAATCCGTTGTAACAACAATTAATGACCTCTTTAAAAACAGAGTTGACGAGAGTGATAGAGTAACAATTTTGTTTCAAGTACTTCTCAGCTACTTTTATACAATTTTCCCTAAAAACAGGATGGCTCAACAAGCATACTCTGGTTGCCAAATGCCTCATCACGTTAACCTTTTGTGCAAAGGGTTGTACATACTGACATGAAGTTGAGGTAGGTACCTACCCGAAAAAGTGGTTTTGGAGAACCAAGTAGTTACAAATTTCCCTTGATACCTTCGTACAGATACGTCTAAGAAATTTATGGATCCCTGACATTCTTTTTCTAGAGAAAATTTAATATCATTATCAAAAGAATTGAAAAATTCGAAAATCCTGTCAATTTAATTTTTATGACAACAAATCAAAATATCGTCCACAAATCTCTGATAAAAAAACAACTTGAAAGGTAAATAATTTAAGATATTTTCCTCGAGGTCTTCTAAGACTAAATTCGCCACTACGGCACTAATTGGACCTCCCATTGCTAATCCACTGATCTGTTTGTAAAAATCGTTTTCAAATTGGAACACGGTGGACTGTAAACTTGATTTTACTCCATACAGAAACTCGTTTTTTGGTAGAGACATGTGAGCTTTGATTACATCCTATTTTTTGGAAATAACTTCTGATGCATAGCTAATTGGGATATTCGTACACATAGATACTATGTCTAATGAGGCTAACCATTTTCAAAATTATCTGTAAAGACGTTAATAGCCTGAGACGCTGAATGTCTTAAAATTATAATAACTAACTAACTAACATATAGACTGAGTTAAGCAGAAAGGAACCAACCCACATTTTGGGAAAAATTTAGTTATGAGTGGTTTTGAACTCGACCACTGCTCTACCTATCGCCAAAAATTCAAAGTATTTGTTGGAGCAAATGTTGTAGAAATTGGATTTAAAGTTTATCTTTTACATTGAGTCTTATGCAGGAGCCAAACTTTAAACCTCTTTTTCTCGGTTCGATCCCGATGTGGCTTGGTTCCTTTCTGTTTAACTCCGTCCATATAATCTTCTGGTACTGGGTCGATGGTCTTCAAAAATTCAACAAATTCAAATGAGTTCTTCACCGTGTTAGCTGTTTTTCCAACAATCTTACTCAAAACGTTTCCAAAAAATGTTGACAAATTGTAAAAGGGACTTTGGATAGCACTAACAATGGGTCTGAGAGGCATTCCCTCTTTATGCGTTTTTACAAGGTCATAAATTTTACATGGCAAAGCATTTGTTATCATTAAACCTTGGGCCACATTTTTTGAAGTGTAGTCCTTACTTAACAAATTTTTTACGATGACGTTATTTTTATTTTGAAGTGAGAACGTTAAGGAACGACTCATTTTTTTGTAAATTTCATTATTTGATAACAGTTCTACCGTTTTGGCGCGTATACGTAGTATACCGCCTTTGCGATCGTTTCGAACCCTGCTCGATACAATAACCGAGTCCCTTAGTTCCTTACCGAAAAGTGACTACCGCGAACTTTTGAGATTTTCCAAAGCGTGTAAAAAGTTTATTTATCCATCAATAATTATGATTTAAAGTTGTTTCTCATTCTGGGGGTCGCTAGTTTATGTGCAGTGAATACCAAGAGTCTACGTTACTTGGTTTTTTTAAAAAAAGCCTAAGAATGCGACGCGCTGATTTAAAATATGCATATATAAGCAGAATCAAGCGAATTGATTCGAGGATGGCTGAGCAGGTCGGCACTCTCGGAATGAGAATCTAACTCCTCCGTTTTGTTCAAAACGTTGCTTTGACAGATCTGTAACCTCGGTTATACTGTTCAAAAGTTGGTACCCGTGCTCTGAAAAACCCAAATAAGCCAAGTTCGTGTAACTATGGTGTCATTGCCTCGACCGGGCTGTGCTGTGTTGCCAATTGTTGGAGGATAGGTTACTTGCCCGGTGGTGGCTACCGCCACTCATGATAGTGCAATCTGTGTAAGTGCAATCTGTGATGAGCCTCGAGACTCATTAGACCATTAGCTAAACGTGGCTCATACAGGAATCCACTTACCCCTCTCTTCCCCACGCTCCTGATCACTGCGTCGGCGTCTCGACGAACAATACGAAAAACAACAGAAAAAGCAACTAAATTTGAGCTCAACTTAAGTAAGCTAAAATTCAATGGTATCTAAATAATATGGAATAATTTTAAGATAAAATTTGTTAAACTCAATTTATGTTTTAATTTTTGCATCTATATATAATACTCACCTTATATATAAATATCAAAGATTAAAATGCAAAAATGACAATAGACAACCATTTTTTCCATTTAGTAAAATATAGTCCATGACCTCTTTTAATCGCATTAAACTTACAAAGACTTGGCTAATGACGGTCGCCAAGCGAGGCCGGGATCCTCAGCCCCTCGCCCAATTACTTACGCTTCATTAACCATTTCACCGTCACGCTAGGATTCGTCCAATTTAAAAAAAAAAATTGTTTCGCGAGTTTTTAGCAATTTTTTCCTTACTTTCCGTTAAAACACGAATTAAAAGAGGTCTCATTCATAAAAATCGGCCAATTAGAAGAGAAGTTACAGTATTTGAAATCCGAAGAAATCAACAAAACTTCTCCAAACAAAAAATAAAATGAAGGGGAAAAAAAGAAATGTATAAATTACAATTTAATATGATTGACCTCAGAATTTGACAAGCAATTCAATTATAAAAAGGAGAAAAAATTGAGTGAAATTACAAAAAATTAGCCTCTTGCAAGGGGCTTTCTTGTATGAGTTTTGACCTGAAGACAAGTAAATCCCGTTATATTATTAAAACGAAATTGACTCCATAGTTTAATGCCTTAGTTTCTTGAATACGATTATTTTAAGCACTCGAAAATTTATACCAGCAATTTTACCCATGGAGTGATTTCCTGAGAGCTGATAATATCACGAATTTCTCATAGAGCCCTTCAAAAATGGCTTGCTTTTTGGGCAGCCGATTCGGCCATCAAACCGGGGTTTAAATGGAAGCTGATAATAACACAAAGCTCTGAGAAAAATTTTGAGATGAGTATAGGAACGGTTTGTAAATTACGAGGAGAGGCGGGCATTCTGTTCAGCATATCGATACATAAGTATTTTCACACGTAGAATTTAATTTTCACGTCAGGGAGTCGACATATTTTGATTTTTTTTATTTTATACGGAAAATTTATGGTTTTTCGGGATTGAAATTACTTACAATTGTTTCATGAAAAATGAATGCACCCAAAATGACTATAGCATTTTGACTTTCACATACGTGCACTCACTAAATTGATTGGTAAATTCAAAGAGTGGGTACATCGACCTGGTATATCAAGTTTCTGCGATTTTTTACGGCAAATCGGTAGATTTTCGGGATGTGGATTGCTTACTTTCAATTCATGAATGAATAAAGCATGGGCATGGTTGAGCTTCTTTGCATGAAAAGACGTTTAAAATAACAAAATCAAGACATATTTAAGACAATGGACCACTAGACAAGGTACGATTTTAGGCATTCTGATACATGTTTCTTGACCAGAATTTCACGTAAAACACGATTCGCGCAACGAAAATTACCGAAATCAACTCCCAAAATAAGCCCCAAAATACCTTTAAATCGACTTTATCTTCTAGGAGTTCGACAGAATTTTTCCTTTCTTCGCTTAAATTTTTCCGTAGCACTTTTCTTCAAGAATCTGAAAAGATTTTGCTTGAGGCAGATCAAAAAACTTAAATTTGTTCGAATAGCTTTCTAGATTCACAATACACGGTCTCGTGAAGGTGCGTCGTTGACCTTGCAGTGTTGGATCGTCAATTCTCTTGTTGTGCTGCTTGCCTTTTTTGAAATCTCTGTAAATGAAAACTAAAGGGGTTGATATGTGCGAGTTAATGACGCGCCTTATCAACACATTGTGTTGGAGTTCACTGCTTGTTTTCCTTGTAGTCTGTCTTTTCCATTATCACTGGAATCATTATCACTCCATTTATTCACCACTTTTCCAATAAATACCTAAATTTATATGTGTAACGGTTGTACATCTCATTTAAATCAAACTCATATTTTTATATATGTGTGTATATACACATGAATTTAACTGGCATATATTTTCGAGACCTAATACCCGTGATTCATAAGGTCTCAGGTCTAGGTCTGACATCATGGGAGAATGCATTTAGTTGTCTTGGAAAGTACTGCAGATCCTGTTAACTACATAATCACACCACTGCCATTCTTATCGAATCATGTTGATTATGATGATAAGAGTTCGATTCCAAATTGTTGAGCCGATCTTGATCCTTGATAACCGGTGCACGGCGCTAGTCCAGCTGTCTCATCATGTGGGACTGTGCTCCTGTGGAACCCTTTGTTGCACGGTGGTATACCTGTCATACCACTTCGGATTTTAATTTTTACAGCGCTGCCAATGTGATGAGCGGGCTCAACTACTGAATCATTGGGTCCAATATACCTCTGGTTATCATTGCTAAATGGTATGACCATTCATTTTTACAAAATGATATGGCTACAGCGTATTGTATGTCATGAAAACCCGGTATTTTAGGTTATGTTGGATCCGCATTGTTTTTCTTCAAGTCGTGGGTGAAAAATAGGTGTTATTTTTTACATAAATGTGATTCTCTAATCTAACTAGCCGTACTTTACTAGGTGCATTGCAGTTTTTACTTGATTTTTCATTTTGGTCGATTTTCTGAGCTGAAATAAAGTGGTATGACAGTTATACCACCGCACACACAGCATTTTGTAGATAACTCAATTTTCTGTGCATTCTCGAGGAAATATTTCTCCCCGTTTCAAGTTTTGATCCCAATGTCACTCGAGAACCGACATTTCCTTGTCCTAAGCGTATTTCTCGGGTGAAGGGTGAAGCTACTACCTCTCAAATTCAGTCGCCATCTTG
>NW_017547102.1:615946-756691 GCF_001854935.1 Bemisia tabaci | reverse complement strand
GGGGGGGGGGGGGGGGGGGGGGGGTTGGTTGGTGGGGGTGTTATGACTTTATATATAATGTGGGTGACCAAAGTGACATTGGAATTGATACCTAACTTGCCTAATAACTTATAATTTCAAAAAATTCACCCTCCTGCCTTTTAAATTTGGCCGCCATCTTGGATTTAGGGTACCCCCTTTGACCAGGAGGCCTTTATGACTTTAGATATAAAATTTACGGAAAAAGGTACATCAGAATTGATATTTCAGGTGTCTAATCAAGTAAAAATTTAAAAAATACACTTTGCTGTCTTTCAAATTCGGCCGCCATCTTGGATTTGGGGCACTGTCGTTGACTAGAGGGCTTTTACGACTTCACATATGAAATTTACGACCAAATTTACATTAGAATTGATACCTCACTTGCCCAATAACGTAAAATTTTAAAAAATGCACCCTCCTGCCTTTCAAATTTGGTCGCCATCTTTGATTTGGGGCTTTTTCGTTGACCGGGGGGCTATTATGACTTCTTATATGAAATTTTGAATCCTTAAATGAAATGTTGGACCAACATTTCATAAGAATTGAAATCTCACTTGCCTAATCACGTAAAAATTTACAAAATGCACCCTCCTGCCTTTCAAAGTAAGACATCTTGAATTCAGGGCAGTATCTTTGACTGTGGAGGGGGGGGGCTGTTTTGACTTCATACATTATATCTACTACCAAAATGACCCAGAAAATGATACCTCACATGCCGCTCTTTATTGATCACAAATGTTCTTTAGTTTTTCCTGCGCCCCCCCTCCCACAAAAAAAGAATTTTCCCCTAGAATTTCAAATATACACCCCTTTTTCTTTTTCTTTTTTTCCCCCATTCCTTCCACCCTAATTCTGTGTAGTCACAAAGTTTTTGGATTTTGACCTTTTTCATATTCATTTTAAAAAAAATTTTGCTTATGTTCAAAATTTAAATTTTGACTTTTTTTATTTATTTATTTTCATCTTGACTGCCGATCTCCACTAGCTGGAACCCCCCCCCTCCTATATCTGATCCAGAAATGATATATGTGATAATCGATATCACTAAAATTAGAAAGTTGAAATCATACATACATACAAATGTACTCTATATGTACTAAAATCCAATGTGGTCAGCAAAGTGGTATCACAATTATACCACCGCACAATGACAAACCTGGAAGGTGAGTGTGCGGTGGTATGACAGTTCTACCACTTTTCCTACCCCTACAGTATTTTAGAAAAGGGATGAAAAAAATTTTTGAAGCGTTTTTTGTGTTTATCTTTATCATTAAAATTTAACCATAACATTTTTTTAAAAAAAGTGAAAAAAAAAAATTCCGTGCAACAAAGGGTTAAAAAGTGATACAGTTATATCCTCCATCTACGTGTCTCTGACTCATAATTACTTGATCGTGTTTCACCCATCCCAACGTGGTGGCAGAGGCAGTGTATGATTTTTACATATTCTCATTGGTTTTCGAACTCCAAGATAACAAGTCTAAAGGTAAACTCGGAATTTTAATGGCAAAAATTTTGCCAAATATATGTAGAATGAGGGTTTTTCATATAGGCGAAAAATGTACCCAGCCCAGCAGCCAGGGGCTCGTAGAAGAATTCTGATATGAAGTACATATTTTATTTCTAATTCTTAGATTAAACGGGATTTTCCTAACCTCTTTCGCTTCCATTTTTCCAGAAGGAACATTTATTTTTATTCAATGCGGGTGTGACCTGGGAAGAGAATTCATACTTGGTTTGATTTTCACCCCTTTCCCTTTTTTTTGATCGACTTCCGAGTATACTTCTTAGCAGGAACTCTTGAAATCGGGAAGTGACATCATTATTCCTATTAGGAGCAAGTGTGATCCCTATTTTTCCTATCAGATAATTCGCTTTTTTCCACTTCTATTTTCATACCTAGCTGATTGCGATTATTCGCCGTCAATTGTTTCAGAGTCGACTGACTCCTATAAGGACTACAATCACAACCATTGTGTAAGTATGATTCAATAACATACTACAATCTTTTCCTAAATCGACATTAAAACCTGGATCAGGAGTTCGGGACACGGATTCCTTTCGAGATCCGGTTGGATAATCAGGATAGGATATGGCATCTCTATGCATGTTCAGAGAAGAGAATATTTTACCCCTTTCTTGGCACGTAATCGTAATATAGGTACCGCCTTTGCGATCGTTTCGACCTCTTACTAATTACAATGTACCGTACCGAGTACCTACATGAGTTGCTTAACGGAAAGTGACTGGCGGGCTCGGTCTGAATCTTTGAAAGCTTGTAGAAAAGTTACTAATCGACGGTGTTAGTCGGCAATCACATTACTCGGTTTGCGACGTCGCAGACTTCCAGCCATACTTTATTTGATTACGGTGTGATTCCTCCACGATGCATGGACTCCACACACTCACCCCCATCCAAAACTGATGCATTGGATCCACAGGTCGTGGAGCCCACGCACCAAATTAGAGAGAGACAGAAAAAAAGTGGTGCGTGGAGCCCACGCCCTGTGGATCGATTGCACGTGTGCATCGGATCCACGGTGCATTCCCTCCACAGGCCCCTAGTAGAGCGCAGAGTAAAGGAGGACGCCTTTCATTACGTTATTGCAAAACATTTAAGGACAGGACCTTCCGAAAACTGAAAAATAAGTATTATTCATTGCGGAAGAAGAAAAGGAACAGAATGGATAACAGTGAAGCCTCATTTTTGTAGGATGGAAAGTTGATCAATGGCCGCAATTCATAATCATCTAATCGCGCATTCCAGCAATTTTACGTGTTACAGTCGATATTAGAGTGGCCCTTAATTTTGAGTTTTCGGAAGTTAAAGTGCGGAACCCTCAAATGATTCCATTCAAAGAGAAAATAACGCGAAAAAAATACAAACGTGCGAAAATTTTTTAAAACGCACCCCTAAAAGCCAAAAGTTGCGCGCGAAAACGCGTTTTTCCACCATTTCGCGGATTTTACCCACCTTTCAAATGTTGCTACGGCTTTGGGGATAACATTTTTTTAGAGTACTTTACAAAAAAAAAATTCCCCAATTTACCTCGCTCATTTTAAAATGTCCTTTTCTCTCCCTCAAAGTGGCCATAACGTGCGATTTTTCGTAACAATCTCCCTGCAAGGCGTGTCTTTTTTCTACCTTAAAAATGTTGCTGCGGCTTTGACATTTTCTGATATAGCGCAATTTTATTGAATCCTTTTGGAGAAAATTAACAAAATTTACCTCGCCACTCTTAAGATGCCCCCTCCTCTCTTCGAAGTGGTCACATCGTGCGATTTCGTGGATTGTTCGTATCATTCTACCGGTACGGTTTGTCTGGACGAGTTTCAATTTTTTGACGCGTCAAAAGCAGAAACTCTTCAGATTCTAGAAGTAGAGTGTTTATTAAGCTATTTAAGCTAAAAAGAAAGCAGTTTTGTTTAGCTACTGGGAAACAAAATAGAGTCAAATGTTGCTACGGGCTTCTGGGTCCTTTTGCAAGTATGTTCAGCATATCGATACTTCACTATTTGGAGGGGACTCACGTCGAGAAGTCAATGTATCGATTCGTTATATCGATTTTACACTGAACACTGGTGGTTTCTCGGGATTGAAATTTGCTATTATGGATTCATGTAAGAGTTGATAATCCGAGGGAAATCGGAAAAAATCAATATAACGAATCGATACATCAACTCTCCGACGTATTTCAATGTTACTTGGCTATTTTCTCCCTTTTGAGGGACTTTCTTCATCAAATAGTTTCTTCGCGTGTAACTATTTCTCAAAGTAAAGAATTTCCATCACACCGCCCCCTACTCCATTTTGCTCACGTTAAGCCCCACATACACGGTGAAAGTGGACCTTAATATTGGCTTAATGTGGGAGTCACCGATGCGTTGTTGAGCGGTGACCTTTAAAGTCACTTTAAACAGCAGTTACACGATTAAATCGGCAGGGCCTAGCATTGTTGCGGAGCCAGAGGCCCAATACAAATTTTTCATAAGAGTTCAAATGGGTTAGTGAACATATTTGTACAACCCTGATAACAGTGACTTAACTTGTTTGGTTTTTTAAAATTCTGGAAGTGCACGTGAATATTGAAGGTTATGTGTTGAGTGTGTTTTGTTATTTCCAACCATGAGGGAGTTGAGGAAATAAGCCCCTCCATATTGTCGAACATATTATGATTATTTTTTTTTTTTTTTTTTTTTCTGTTGTTTAATGGCTTTGTGACTAAGCACCTGCAGCCAACTTTAGACTAGTGTGTTTAGTGTAGTGAGTAGGTTACAGGTGATTAGATACCGACTTTAGAGGTGTGAAAAAGAAAAAACTAAAAACATGGAAAAAGGTGAGGGGTTGATAAAAAAAGAGGAGTTGAGTAGGGAGAGGGTGAGAACCCTTCACCATTTTCACGCTCTGATACCCGGCAGAGCGACTTCCTATGACCAGAGACTGGGTAATGGAAAACAAACAAAGTGAACATACGGTTTATATGATTATTTTGGGTAGGTGAATTATTATTCATAGGTTCAGGAATAACATTTTTGGGCTGAACCACTGCCCTCGTGGATTTGTCATCGTGCACACCAGCTCTATGATTTACCCGGCTTGGGCATAATTTTAAGTAGGACCGTTCTCTTCACGTTCTTGTTACTATCGATGAAAGACATTTTAATGGCTGAAAATTGCGAAACGCATGCGAACACGAATACAAAAACTCCGAACTCCGAAGTCACTAACCACACAACACGACCGGGAGAAAACCAAACACAGAGCAATCCTCCAGAGGATGGTGATCGTTGATTCAGAATACCATCGGTGAGCCTTAATAATCGTCGGCCCGGCGAATATTAAGGTTCACCGCTTAACAACGCATCGGTGACTGCCACATTAAGCCAATATTAAGGTCCACTTTCACCGTGTATGTGGGGCTATAGTCGCCTCTCGTCCGTTCATGCAACGGTTTATGATTGATTTGTATCTTTGGGAAAGCAACATATATTCAAGGGTAAAAGTGAAAGAACGGCAACACTGACGGCTAGTGAATAGACAAGTCCTGGAAAGAGCGCCAGCAACTCATTGTTTCTTGCTGGCTATTGTCGGCAATTTACAACCCCCGAATCCTTTCAACTCTCAGGCAACCGTTTCGCTAGTGGGCTGTGAATTTTTTTCCAGTCTGGAATTTTAAATTTAAGTAAGCATTATTAACTCTCCGTAAAATTTGCAGAAAATCCATGTCAAATTAAACCCGAAAAGAGTCATTTGCACATGGTAGCAGATTTTATAAACTTAGTCTATTTACGAAAAACTTTATTTTCTTTTGCGTACACGGAAGATGTTGCATTACTTATTATTCTCATTCTTTGTGATAATTTCAATTCTAACGGGAAAAATAAATAATTTTCTGGATTTGAAAGTGTCAATTTTTTCCTGACGATGCCGAGCCCAAATGTGTCACAGAAAGGATTAGCAGAAAATCCGTGAAGTTGATCAACATTCAAAACAAATTTTAATATTATGTCAAATACGTATGCAGTGGTTCATTGGTGCTAATTTGTTCCACTGAAATTAAAACAAAGGGCCGAGTCATTGTCGAAATATCGCAAAAAAACCGAGAGGTGAGATAATTTCACGCCACTGAGCTAATTGCTTTATTTAAGCAAGACGATGCTTTGGAAATAATTGGGTCGCAAGGCAATATATTTAGTCCTTCAATTTTGTCGTCCCATCATATAAAAAAAAACTTAACTCCGCTCACTTTTCAGCCGCCCAGCGCTGTAAAATTGTAGGAACGAAATAATTTCAAGCTACGGAGCTAAGTTTTTGTTTAAAGAAAAAGATGCTGTTGAAAAATTGTGCCGCTCGACAAATATTTAATATTTCATTGCACCATCGCAATTCAGACCAAAACAAAACCGATTACTTTTCTGCCGTCCAGGGCAGCAATACTGATTTATCCCACCTAATACATGAAAGAACACGTCAATTCCTCAATGTACGACCCAATAAATTGTGCCGTTTGGTAAATATTCATTTACTGTTTCGATAATGGCGTCCATTTGTACCGAAAAAAAACGGAATCCAATAATTTTTTAGCCACCTTGCGCTAAGAAACTGATTTCCTTGTTTTCTTGTACCAGGGGGGAAATAAAAACGATTGGGGGTTGCATTTGCTTTTTGTCATGTACACCTCTCTCAGTTTGCGGTTCACGTAGATGAAAAAATAATTTTTCAGTTAGTCTTTCGATGAAATCGAAGCCTTATTTTTTGACATCAAAGATAATGGAACACTCTTTCAATTCAAAAAACGCGAAGAACGTTGAGAGATTTTACGAAGTTGGGTTCGAACCCAACATGAAACTATTTTAACTCCGCGGTGAGCCGGGATACGTACTCTGGATTTTTTGGGCGAAATGTGATCTGCTTACGGCCTACGCACGCTCGCAAATCGCGATAAAGTAAGTACAGATGCGATCAGTCCTCGAGCGTTTGCAACCCTGACCACTGCGGAGTTAGTTGTTCCGCTTCACTTTGATATGACGAGAGCCCACAATGGTTCCTCGTCGGAAAATACAGTTGATCTGTTCAATCCCCCTCTCATAACCATGAGATTGTGTTTTCAATATTTTTGCGGGACTGCATTTCTTCAAAATCCCTTGATAATTCTCATGAGGATAGCTATGGCACAAATCTTAGGAGGTTGGACTGCGGAGTGGCCAGGGGGCGGACCTCCTAATTACGTTTTTAATTTTTCCACCCAAATTAAAAGTAGGAAAGCTCATTTGAGAAATAAGCACCTAAGGGACAAAAAAGTCATGTAATATAATTCACGCCTGGACGCCCGGAATCTGCGAGCTCTCTGCGTTTCCTCTTAAGGTACATTAATTGTAAACTGGAATTGAGATACCACCATGCCTCTTTAATGAGCTAGACATACGGTAGTCTGCCAAACAATAGCAGTATAGCAATGATATTCTTCTAAAAGGTTCGTCAACGGCAGAGGTGGATTTTTCAAGATCCCGCGCAAACATTCCGGATCTCTAGTGACCATGTTGCCGCAACGCCCTCAACCTTCCGCCGGTTCTCAATGGGCAGTAATCCAAGCAGGAGAATGTGTGGCCACGCCGCTGAGGATGAGAGGGTTCCGGCTACCTGTGACTCCGGAAGATTTGAGTTCTAGGCGCGCGTTAATTTGATTTTCTTCCCCGGATTTCACCTCATAATTACATACCTAATGCTTCACATATTTTTCTTTTTCACGAACGACTCTTTTTCCAAGGGGCAATTTCATTCAAAGATCAGAATTCCCAATTTACATATAAGTACAGAATAATATCGTATACAATGAATTCAAATACCGTATATCTCAAGACCAAATAAATAGTAATATAGACCGAATCAATTTTGGAGGGAATGAAAGATCGATTTTTTTTCTTTCTTTTTTGCATTAACTGTGTATGCGATGAATGATTATTTTCGGTTATCAAACAAAAGCTGTTAAAAAATCATGTTAAGGGACGATAAGTAAAATGTACGTATAATCACCTGATCCTTTAAGCCCTGAAAAAATGATCGCTACTTGTCAGTTATACATTAGACAAATGTTTTGGGTCAATCGGGTCATACCCGTACTTTGTATAGGGGAATTTTTCATTCCTCATTTGAATAGCTCCGCGGGTAGGATGGAGGTAGTATTTGAGAAAATATCCCGCGAAAAATTTTCCACTCGATGATTTCCGGACGAAAATTCTGGTTGAGTCAACTGAAAATCTTTTTAAAGTGACAGGACGCTCTTTGAATAATAACAGAAACACGCGGGTCGCAACAAAGATATTTCTTGTTGACTCATAGTTGACTCCAAATTCTCGTCCGGGTATTAATAACTGGAATTTCAATCGACCCAACTGTCAATTTTTCTCAGTGGAGGGGTGAAAAAAATACCCCTCTCCAACTCATTTGAGATCGCAGGGTTGGCGCAATTTTCTGATACACACTTTATTACGATGAAATACACAAAAAGGTAAGCACGAGTGGCGGCTGATAAGTAACAAATTGCAACAACTGCAGTGAGAGGTCATGCATATTTTTTTAAAGAATGCTGTGTGAAAGGAAATATGGAAACGTGTAGGGGAGACTCAGATCATATTAAAAAACAAGCAGTGAACTCCAACACAATGTGTTGATAAGGCGCGTCATTAACTCGCACATATCAACCCCTTTAGTTTTCATTTACAGAGATTTCAAAATAGGCAAACAGCATAAAAAGAGAATTCACGATCCAACACTGCGAGGTCAAAGACGCACCTTGACGAGACCGTGTATTGTGAAAGTAGAAAGCTATTCGATCGAATTTAAGTTTTTTGATCTGCCTCAAGCAAAATCTTATCAGATTCTTGAAGAAAAGTGCTACGGAATAATTTAAGCGAAGAAAGGAAAAATTCTGTCGAACTCCTAGAAGATAAAGTCGATTTAAAGGTATTTTGGGGCTAAAATACCCAAATCACCGGTAGTAAAAATCCCGTTATATTATTGAAAAGAAATTGACTCGATATAAATGCAATTGCATTAAATACGTCTTGATTTTGTTATTTTAAACGTCTTTCCATGCAAAGAAGTTCAACCATGTCGTTGCTTTATTCATTCATGAATTGAAAGTAAGCAATCTACATCCCGAAAATCTACTGATTTGCCGTAAAAAATTGCAGAAACTTGATATACCAGGTCGATGCACCCACTCGTTGAATTTACCAACCAATTTTGTGAGTGCAAATGTGTAAGAATCAATATGCTATAGTCATTTTGGGTGCATTTATTTTTCATGAAACAATAATAATTTCAATCCCGAAAAACCATCAATTTTCCGTATAAAATCGAAAAAATCAAAATATGTCAACTCCCCGACGTGAAAATTAGATTCTACGTATGTAAAATGTAAATACTTATGTATCGATATGCTGAACAGAACTATGTGTGGACAGTCAGAAGCCCGCGGCAACATTAATTCAACAGAAAAACTGTAAAAATTAGATAGGATTTTAGCCGCTTTGCCCGCCTCTCCTCGCTACTTACAACAAACCGTTCTTATACTCATCTCAAAATTTTTCTCAGAGCTTTGGGTTATTATCAGCTTCCATTTAAACTCCGGTTCGATGGCCGAATCGGCTGCCAAAAAAGCAAGCCACTGTTGAGGGGTTCTATGAGAAATTCGTGATATTATCGGCTCTCAGGAAATCACCCCATGGCTAAAATTGGTGGTATAAATGTTTAAGTGCTTAAAATAATCGTATTCAAGAAACTAAGGAATTAAACTATGGAGTCAATTTCTTTTTAATAATATAACGAATTTACTACCGGTGATTTAGCTATTATAGCCCCAGAATACTTTTAAAGCGCCTTTGCGTTCCAGAATCTCGACGGAATTTTTTTTTTTTTTTTTTTTGCTTAAACGATTCAAGAAACATTGTAGTTAAAAATATAAAGATTTTTCGATTTGGACGTATGAAAAATGTTTAACTCGTTCAGGCACACCGTGTATTGTATGGAGTACTGCTGTTATTCGACCGTTGTCTTCAGGTCAAAATTCTTACAAAGAAGCCCCTTGCAAGAGGCAAATTTTTTGTAATTTCTCCCAGTTTTTTCAGCGTTAGGTATATAAATGAATTGTTTGTCAAATTTTGAGGTCAATTATATTTAATTGTAATTTATACTTTCTTTTTTTCCCCTTCATTTTATTTTTCGTATCGAGGAGTCGAGGTTTTGTTGATTTCTTCGGATTTCGATTACTGTAACTTCTCTTCTATTCGGCCGATTTTTATGAATGAGGTCTCTTTTTATTTGTGTTTTAACGGAGAGTAAGGAAAAAATTGCTAAATACATGCGAAACAATTTTTTTTGAAAATTGGATGAATCCTAGCGTGACGGTGAAATGGTTAATGAAGCGTGAGTAATTGGGGTACGGGTATCGGCCGCGTTGGGACCCAAGGCCCATTGTTCTTCGTGACGCCGACGCAGTGATCAGGAGCGTGGGGACGAGAGGGCTTAGTGGACTCCTGTATGAGCCACGTTTAGCAAATGGTCTAATGAGTCTCGAGGCTCATCACAGATTGCACTTACCACTATCCTGGTGGCCCCGGCTATCAGAGCAAGGAGTACCAACTTTTGAAAAGGATAACAGTGTTGTGGAGATATGTCAAAGCAACGTTGTGAACAAAACGGAGTGAGTGAAATTCTCATTCAAGGAGTGCCGAACTGGTCAGCCATCCTCGAATCAGTTCGCTTGCTTCCGCTTATATATGCATATTTTAAATCAGCGCGCCCCATTCTAAGGTTTTTTTAAAAAAAACCAAGAAACGTAGACTCTTGGTATTCATTACACATAAACTAGCGAGCCCCAGAATGAGAAACAAATTTTAATCATTATTATTGACGGATTAGTAAACTTTTTACACGCTTTGGAAAATCTCAGAAGTTCGCGGTAGTCACTTTTCGGTAAGGAACTAGGGGACTCGGTTATTGTATCGAGGGGGGGGTCGAAACGATCGCAAAGGCGGTATACTACGTATACGCGCCAAAATTTCTCAGTGCCAGTGACCTCGTATTTTTGAGATTTTTGCAAGAACTCATTTCATACCCTACAATTTTAGTAAGAGGACGGAATAAAACTTTTATACAATCGCAATATGTGCTGAGGATTATGGTGAATATCTCTTTTAAAATTGCTGCTGCCTTAAGACTACTTACATGTGAGACTATCCTGACGCAAAATGTGGCCGTATGCAATTAGCTTAAACGCACTTTCTACAAATAATCTTTGACCGGCATACAAAACTTTTTTCTTTCTTATCATCTCATCATGCACTGTAAGGTTCATATGCCTGAGAATTATGTTCGGTCAGTTGAAGTCAGGTGGTATACCATAATATAAATACTGTTCTCGATACAATAATATCGGCCCTCTGAGCCCTTGCTATTATTGTCTTACTGAATATTTGAAAGGCTTAAATTTGCGGTACCAGGTTGGTGGTATTTAAACCAAGAACATTTCAAAAATAGGTATGGCCGACATCGGTTGGTCCAGTGGTTAGCGCAACCAAAAAAAAAAAAAAAAAAAAAAAAAAAAAAAAAAAAAAAAAAAAAAAAAAAAAAAAAAGGTATGACAAATATTTAGACAAAAACAAACCAAGAAATTGCTGTCGAAACTGTCTGTTTGAATAGGTAAGTTTTGTGAAGCTATCCACTTCCATTCTAGTTCATTCTCGCCCGTGCAATTATTCCAGAGCGGGCCTCTGTGGAAATGGCAGCAGCAATTTGAGGCACTGGATTCTTTGCAATGAGCCACTAACTTGCATGAGATCACGCATGAAAATAAAAAGACGGAAATCACATAATTCTCAGCATAATTCGATCCACTATTACGTGAATCATCGCTAAATTTGTAATTGCTTTAATGTTGAAATAACTTGTTTTGGATTTGATTTTATATGAGCCTCTTGCAAATTTTGTAGAGAGCCAAAAATGCAAGATTATACATAGGGTGTCCCAAAACAACTGATTGTGAGACCAAATCTATAATTCGGAAACCATGAAAGATATCAAAGTGCGGTTTGTAGGAGGTTGTAGTTCAATACTATTAGTCATCGAACCTCAAAATTTGAGCTTATTCGGTAATCGGTATTGAAAACTCACCGAGTTAGGTATTGCAATTTTTCGGTGACGAGTTGCGATGCATATAGCCCTACAGGATTTTCGAGTAATTAATTTCGAGTAATCTGCAGCGCGGCTCAGGAGCAGTTCGCGAAATGAAAAATTACTCGAAAATCCTGTAGGGTTATTTGCATCGCAACTCGTCCCCAAAAAATTGCAATATCTTGGAGAGTTTTCAACAAAATAAGCTCAAATTTTGAGGTTTGATGTTTAATAGTATGAAGTACAACCTCCTACAGACCGCATTTGATGTCTATCATAGTTTCTGAATTACAGACTTGGTCCCAGTTATTTTGGGACACCGTATGTAGACTGGAACAAAATTCGTAGTACTGCGGCAACGAATGCCTGAGACAAAAAAGGCTCCGGAGGAGTGTAATTCGTCGCGAACGACAGCTAGTCGAAAACAATAAAACGTTTGGACCCTTTCTCGTCTATCTAGTTCAAACCCTTACAGTGTTGCCATTCGTGTTTTTCACCCTTGAATATTTCTTCATTTTCCAATTGCCACCGTATCGTGCGGAAGAAAGTCGGTGATGTGCTAAGGGTTTGGCGCGGCGCGGCGGTGAGGGAGAGGGCTGCGAGAGGGGTGTTGTATTGTGTCGATTCAGTTACTTTTTTCGGTGATTAGGCTAAAATGCAAAGATGCCGCATGCCGCCTCGCAATTGGCAGCGGTATCGAAATATGCCACCCTTCAATACACATATAGTAGGTAAAAGACACGAGTTGACCACTGACTGCTTTCACCTCGCCCCTCACCTTATTCCCGCGCACTTCCTTTCACCCTCGTGCCATCTTTAAAGCGCCACTTCATGATCAGAAGTTTCCTGCAAATATTAAGGCAATGTTCAAGAGAGTTTTATTTCATAATTTTCTCACTTATTAAAACAAGAAGGTACACCCCCTGACCGCTTTGCGGGCCAACCCTTTGAGGCACTTCGCGCATCGGGTGTAATGCGTTACACGTTAATTTTCATGATTCTTATAGAGTTAGATCAGTAGCGACGTTGTACAATTGTTGCAATTCTCAATCAACATTCTCCGATTTTCCACGCTATGAAAAGTGTTGACGGGTTGAAGCGCAGTGCCTGCACTTACGATCAATTTTATCACCGCGTTAGAATCGACCAGCACGGCTTAGGCAAAGTGTTATTGCCTTGGAATCAGAGGATAAGCAACATGCAACACTACGAGAAATTGCAATGATAATGTTGCATCTATCACATATTATCTAACTATTGCTATTTCCTCCTGCAGGTAGATTGCCTTAAAAAAAACACAATTTCACGGCACGGTTGTGATTGCCTCTTATGCATCTGCTTTAGATACATGACCGATAAAACGGCCACTTTGCTCTTTCGGCGACCAGATTTCATGTCTATTTACATATCTTTGGAATCCAATCCAGTTCTATTCGTCCGATCCACTATTTTCTTCTTTTGGAGGATAACCCTCAATTCTTGCAGATCTAGGAAAAGACGAAGATCGCGGCGATCGCTTTCTCCGTTCATTCCCTCATTGTTAGAGGAGAGGAGAAAAAAAATTTGAAAACCAGAAATGCCCATTTGCCTCGCGCATTGCATGTGTATTATGATATAAGACTTTGCGTGGTTGTCGACCTTGACCCCTTTTACCAGCAGCTCAATTTTCAATAAGTATACACTAGCACTTTATTAATAACTTTATTTATAACTCGACGGTCTGCCAAAAAATGCACCTGGCGAGATCAACCTCTCGTTGACAAAATTTCAAAATTAACGAGGAGGCTTTGGAAGAAAAGGCGAAACTTTCGAGGCTTCTTCCTTGAATCTTCAAAATTTGATTGGAATAATGGAATACTTGTAAAATCCTAGGAATCGGGTGTGTATATCACGTTAAAGTGCGTAAGAAGTTGCGTCTAAGATCAGATGTCGCAGTCATAGAGGCGAACAGTCATGCGTTGTGGGACGCCCCAAATACAAAAGAAACCGCACAACTGAGAGGAAACATTTGTCCAAATCCTTGCAACTTTCATGAGGTGAGAAAGGGGATAAAAATCTTTCCTCGGATGTGTGATGAGGTATTTTTCGGAAACGGGCCTGTGGAGGGAACGCACTGTGGATCCAATGCACACGTGCAATCGATCCACAGGGCGTGGGCTCCACGCACCACCTCTCTCTGATTTGGTGCGTGGGCTCCACGACCCGTGGATCCGATGCATCAGTTTTGGATGGGGGTGAGTTCGTGGATCCCACGCACTGTGGAGCGATCGCACCGTTACCCTTTAGATTTTAAACGGAGAACCTTTCAACGGCAATTCTTTAAACTGCCGTGAATTTTCGTCTCTCTGCGAAGAAAATTCTGCATAAACTTCAAGGAATGATGTCAATTTGTTCTAAAAAATAACATAGAGACGGCGATTTTCCGACACCGCAAACGAGATATGTGATCGCGGACTTACTACGTCATAAAATGCTTCAGTCTTTTAGGTTGTTTGATTTTCGTAATCGACTATATTTTCTTATACAGGGTTATCCAAAAGTCACCTACCGGGCCTGTAACTTTTTTTCTAATTGAGATAGAAGTTTGAAACTTTGGGAATGTTCCTCGGTTTAAGGTAGCAACTTTTGGTCCCCCCAAAATTTTGGGGGGCGGGGGCTAACATTTTTTTTCAAATAGCAATCCCCCTTTTGTGATACCTCATTCGAAAGATAATAAAAAAATAAAATTTTTGGCGCAAATCGTAGGTCAAAATGTTGACTTTTGACAAAATGGCGGCCGGTCAAAGTTCAAAATGGCGGAAATTTGGCATCTCCGTTTTTTATCGGCGCATTGGTCTGAAACTTGGAATCCTTTTCAGGTTTTTCGAGACGAGAAAAACGATTATGGCATTAGTTTTCCAGAAATGTCAGTTCTTTTCAAAATGGCGGCGGTTAAAATGGCGGCTTAGAGCGGGAAGTGGATATTTAGGCTGCTAATCGTCAGATTCGTATGAGACTTGGTATTCGGGGGTATTTCGGCACGAGAAGGACGAACCTTTCATTGGATTTTTGAAATTTTTAAAAACTTTAAAATTGCGGCGAAAAAATGACGGAAAATCCACATCACGGCTGTTTACCGATGGATTTGCACAAAAGTCACTACTCTGGTGGTTTTTGGCTCGAAAAGAATTAATCTTTCATTAGATTTTTGGAACACTGAATATCGTCAAAATGGTGGTCGGAAAATTAATGGAAAATCCGCATCCATTATTACCATTCGCACTTTTGCCGCCATTTTAAAGTTTTTAAAAATTTCAAAAATCCAATGAAAGATTCGTTCTTCTCGTGCCGAAATACCCCCGAATACCAAGTCTCATACAAATCCGACGATAAGCAGCCTAAATATCCACTTCCCGCTCTGAGCCGCCATTTTAGCCGCCATTTTGAAAATAACTGACATTTCTGGAAAACTAATGCCAGAATTGTTTTTCTCGTCCCGAAAAACCCTAGGATTTGGAGTTTCAGACCAATCCGCCACTAAAAAACGGAGATGCCAAATTTCCGTCATTTGAACTTTGACCGGCCGCCATTTTGTCAAAAATCAACATTTTGTCCTGCGATTTGCGCCAAAAATTTTCTTTTTTTATTATCTTTCGAATGAGGTATCACAAAAGGAGGGTTCCTATTGAAAAAAAAAAAAGTTACAGGGGTGGTAGGTGACTTTAGGATAACCCTGTATTGTAAATCTTAGAGATAAACGGGCTCTGGCATTTAGTTTTGGCGCGTATATGTAGTATACCGCCTTTGCGATTGTTTTGACCCCCCACTCGATACAATAACTGAGTCCTCTAGTTCCTTACCGGAAAGTGACTGCCGCGAACTTCTGAGAATTTCCAAAGCGTGTAAAAAGTTTACTTATTCATCAATAATTATGATTTAAAGTTCTTTCTCATTCTGGGGCTTTCTAGTTTATGTGCAAAGAATACCAAGAGTCTACGTTACTTGGTTTTTTTTAAAACAAGCCTAAGAATACTCAGCGCTGATTTAAAGTATGCATATATAAGCAGAAGCAAGCGAACTGATTCGAGGATGGCTGAGCAGGTCGGCACTCTTCGAATGAGAATTTCACTCCTCCGTTTTGTTCAAAACGTTGCTTTGACAGGTCTCCACACCCCTGTTATGCTTTTCAAAATTTGGTACCACTGGTCTGATAGCCAGGGCCAGCCAGGGCAGCCGTAAGTGCAAACTGTGATGAGCCTCGAGACTCATTAGACCATTTGCTCAACGTGGCTCATACACGAATCCACTTAGCCCTCTCTTCCCCACGCTCCTGATCAGTGCGTCGGCGTGTTCTCGACGAACAATAGCTAATGAGGGTCGCCTCGCCAGGCGCGGCCGGGATCCTCAGCCCCTCGCCCAATTACTAACGCTTGATTAACCATTTCACCGTCACGCTACACGGTGCCCCTGAACTCACTTTAAATGCGACTTTGATGTACATCAAAAATTCAAGTTGGAGGTTGTAGTGGGGTACTCCCTGATGGGTTTTTGGGCAATTTCGAAATAGGTTGTCGGAGCTCCTCGAAAAATAATCGCATTTTTGTGGTTTTTTAGGGGTAAAATAGCAAAATTGGCCTCGGGGCAACAAATTAAACCCCCTCTCCCTCATCCTTGCCTTGACCGATCTGAATTTTTAGTATGTTTTTACCTGGTATAAGATGGGACTTTTCTGAAATTTTCATGCCCATACAAATTTTTTTGCTCCCGCGGCAGCGTTGCCAAGTTGCGGACTCCAAAATATCGAATTTAATGATAAAATGAAGGTTTCGGAGTGTGATTTCCATTCAAAATCAAAAATTCAAATTGTAAGTTGTAGTAGGGTACTGCCTGATGGGGTTTTGGCCAATTTCGAAGTAGAGTGTTTGAGATTTTTGAAAAATAATCGAATTTTTGCGGTTTTTTAAGGGTAAAATAGCACACTGAGCACGGGGCGGCAAGTTGAACCTTTTCTCTCTCATCCTTGCCGTGACCGATCTGAACTTTTAGTATGTATTAACCTGGTATAAGATGTGACTTTTCTGAAATTTTCATGCCCATACAAAATTTTTTGCCCCCCGCGGCAGCGTTGCCAATTTGCGGACTCAAAAATATCGAATTTGATGATAAAATGAAGGTTTCGAGGTGTGATTTCCTCCAAAATTTCACGAAAAATGTGCAATCTGAGAGTTTTCGATAAGAAAAGGCATATTTGAACAATTTAGAGTTGCAGTGTTGCCAGCTTTTGATTTAAAATTCGTCAAAATGACCCAAATCGCGTTGCAACCTCGAGCGCTGGATTTTTATTTCGTTCAGAATTGGTTATTACGGTTCTTCTGTACTCTATGCATTTAGGTACCATGAAAATTATGCCATTACTTACTTGATGGGTGCAGCTAACTCAAAAAGAGAGGCCGGATAAAGCGATGAGTCGGGGGAAAACGAGCGGTTCGGGTTGACAGAAAGTTCTTAAATCTACTCCATCACCAGAAAGTAGAATTTGAGAACTTTCTCCCACCCCCCAAACCTTATCCCTGTTGCAGTCAATCCTTTGAACATCTGATCTGAAATTTTGCCCCCGAATTTTTACCAAAAACATGATGTGTTTTTGCACAAAAACGTGTTTTTATTTTTCATGTTTTTGGTAAAAATTCGGGGGCAAAATTTCAGATCAGATGTTCAAAGGATTGACTGCAACAGGGATAAGGTTTGGGGGGTGGGAGAAAGTTCTCAAATTCTACTTTCTGGTGATGGAGTAGATTTAAGAACTTTCTGTCAACCCGAACCGCTCGTTTTCCCCCGACTCATCGCTTTATCCGGCCTCTCTTTTTGAGTTAGCTGCACCCATCAAGTAAGTAATGGCATAATTTTCATGGTACCTAAATGCATAGAGTACAGAAGAACCGTAATAACCAATTCTGAACGAAATAAAAATCCAGCGCTCGAGGTTGCAACGCGATTTGGGTCATTTTGACGAATTTTAAATCAAAAGCTGGCAACACTGCAACTCTAAATTGTTCAAATATGCCTTTTCTTATCGAAAACTCTCAGATTGCACATTTTTCGTGAAATTTTGGAGGAAATCACACCTCGAAACCTTCATTTTATCATCAAATTCGATATTTTTGAGTCCGCAAATTGGCAACGCTGCCGCGGGGGGCAAAAAATTTTGTATGGGCATGAAAATTTCAGAAAAGTCACATCTTATACCAGGTTAATACATACTAAAAGTTCAGATCGGTCACGGCAAGGATGAGAGAGAAAAGGTTCAACTTGCCGCCCCGTGCTCAGTGTGCTATTTTACCCTTAAAAAACCGCAAAAATTCGATTATTTTTCAAAAATCTCAAACACTCTACTTCGAAATTGGCCAAAACCCCATCAGGCAGTACCCTACTACAACTTACAATTTGAATTTTTGATTTTGAATGGAAATCACACTCCGAAACCTTCATTTTATCATTAAATTCGATATTTTGGAGTCCGCAACTTGGCAACGCTGCCGCGGGAGCAAAAAAATTTGTATGGGCATGAAAATTTCAGAAAAGTCCCATCTTATACCAGGTAAAAACATACTAAAAATTCAGATCGGTCAAGGCAAGGATGAGGGAGAGGGGGTTTAATTTGTCGCCCGGAGGCCAATTTTGCTATTTTACCCCTAAAAAACCACAAAAATGCGATTATTTTTCGAGGAGCTCCGACAACCTATTTCGAAATTGCCCAAAAACCCATCAGGGAGTACCCCACTACAACCTCCAACTTGAATTTTTGATGTACATCAAAGTCGCATTTAAAGTGAGTTCAGGGGCACCGTGGCTAGGATTCATCCAATTTTCAAAAAAAAATTGTTTCGCGTGTATTTAGCAATTTTTTCCTTACTCTCCATTAAAACACGAATAAAAAGAGGCCTCATTCATAAAAATTGGCCGAATAGAAGAGAAGTTACAGTATTCGAAATCCGAAGAAATCAACAAAACCTCAATTTCTCCATACAAAAAATAAAATGAAGGGAAAAAATAAATATATAAATTACAATTAAATAGAATTGACCTCAGAATTTTTCGGGATTGAAATTACTTACATATTATTGTTTTATGAAAAATAAATTCACCCAAAATGACTATAGCATATTGACTTTTACATATGTGCACTCACAAAATTGATTGTTAAATTCAACGAGTGGGTACATCGACCTGGTATATCAAGTTTCTGCGATATTTTACGGCAAATCGGTAGATTTTCGGGATGTAGATTGCAGACTTTCAATTCATGAATGAATAAAGCATGGACATGGTTGAACTTCTTTGCATGGAAAGACGTTTAAAATAACAAAATCAAGACGTAGTTAATACAATTGCATTTATATCGAGTCAATTTCTTTTCAATAATACAGGGTGTCCCAAAAGTCCCTTCCACCCCCTCTAAAATTTTACCTAATTAATATTTTGAAACGAAACTTTGGGTATGTTCATCGATCAATGTTAGCTACTTTTGGGGCCCCCCAAAATTTTCGGGCCCCCCGTGGGGAGGGGCTGCGGATCCCAACTTTTTTTCTTCAAATAGCAACCCCTATCTTGTGATACGTCATTCAAAAGAGCATAAAGAACTAAGAATTTTGGCGCAAACCGCAGATCAATATCTTAATTTTTGACCGAGTTATGATAGGTCATAGGTCAAATTTGACCTATTTTCAAAAAATCATAACTCCGGTTCAATTTATCGTAATGGAAAAAATAAAACGGGAAAATTTACCGAATTGTAAGCACTTTTAAGAAAAAATCACAGAAATTACTTCAAACTAATTTTAAGGGGGGTTTCGGACCCCCAAATACGTCAATTCAAAGGTCATTCAATTTTCCCGCGAAATAAGCCAATTTCCCCCAGATTTGCCTCCACACTATCTCAGTAAGGTCAAAATCAGTTCAACATTACGTTGGCAAGTCTTCAAATTTTGGGAAAAGTTTAAAAAATCAGCAAAGTAGCAAACTTGCAGTTTGCTGAAGGGAAGATCTATAATTTTAACAAGTGTGACAATTTTCGGTGGTATATTTCTTCGCTAATATTTTGTGGAAATTTTATCCGGTAGTTATATTGCGGAGAGTTATATCTTGAAGTTTTGACAACTTTTACAACTGAATTTTAATTCACCTTGAAATATTCTCAACCTCATTTTCAAGATTCTGAAGCTCTTCTAGTTCAAAGAAGTATAAAAATCTGTAAGTACCTAGACCTACGCCAGTGGTTTTCCTTTGTTAATCATTTAGGTGATTTCCTACTTTGCATTCGTATTTTTTATCAAGGGATGAACCAGGTTTTGTTTTTCACAAATGCTGAATTCTCATTGAGTGAAAGTAATTACATTTATTGAGAACGGGCTGCAAAGTGATAAAGTGATTTTTCAATTTACATTTTTGCTGCAATGAGTTTTAAAAATTTATCACCTTGGGGGCAGTCTATTTTACAACTAAAATAGGTAGCAAGAATTTTTGATCTATCTACATTTGTTCCCCCATGTCTCTGTGGTTGGACTATTTCCATAACATTGTACCCAGTTAATTGAATACTGATGGCTGATCAAACTGCTCGTGAAAATACATAAAACATATTTGCGCAGGGCGGCTTCGGTACTTGCTGGACTGGCTGGAGGTACAAATTTTCCTATTATCCCAAAAGCTGAAGTAAAGGTATTGTCAACCTGATATGGGCTAAAATGAGTGGAATAATTTTCCAATTTTTTGTTTGTTTTATCCATGAAACATTGACAAGTATTCCACAGATTTAATAAGCAATATAGTCAACTGCTTCACATCTATGAACTTTACTCATCTGTGTCCTAAAAATAAATTCGAAGGTATATTTTGCAAAGTTAAGAATCAGCCGAATACTTCCAAGCCAAGCTGATTCTGCTATCTAAAAAATCAGAGTGCTTTATTTTTTTTAAGGAAGGCTTGCAATATTAAAGTTAGGTTTTTGAAAATCTCTCTCGATTTCTCTACACGATGAATAAGCTAACATTCATGTGCTGCTTTACTTACTCAATAAGACAATTACTCATCTCTTTTCTCAAATTAACTTGCTGAACTATCAGCCAAGAAGTTCAAATCTCTCCTGATATCTCAAACATGATCAACAAGCTAAGGTTCATATCCTCCTTTTCTTTCTCAGCCAGTGAAGTATCCATCACATTCCTGAAATTAAATGGTTATGAACTATCAACAAGGAAGTATATACCTATTTTAAAAAAATTAGTGTCTGCCCGGAACATTCCGGGTTTTGATAGCCCGGAATTTGCGGCTATGGTAGCCGTCGGTGAATGACCTTCACAGCCGCAAATTCCGTGCTGCGCGTCCAGAGTGCTCCGGCCGCCGGACGCGGAACGGACGGTAGCTGTATATAGCCCGTACAGTCCGTGCTCCGGGTCCATTACTTTCGGCTCGCACGGCCGGAGGTTTTTTTGAGTGTTGACTTCCGCTTCTTCTTCCTCTTCGTCGTTTCCTGAACTCTCTACTATATCTTCAAAGTCATCGTTCAGTGCTGATATCTTAGGATCAAGTTCGTTACTTTCTTCTAAAATGTGCCTTTTTTTGTATTCTTGGAAGAATCACAGCGCACACTCTATCTTCTCGTAATAACTCGTATAACGTGCTCAGCTCTCGAGCCAAGGGCTGGCTCGTGGGGGTCGCAGATGGGGGCGTCCACCAGACAGGGAAGATCTGGAAGGGGGAGGGGTAGATCTAGGGGGATGAAAGAGCCCTGTCACTCTAACTAAAATGGTCACCTACCTTGAGAGTGGTATCCTAGGGAAAGAATGACTCACAGACTAGGAGGTGGCCGCTCGATATATTGGTGTAAAGAGATCAACTATAAAACTACTAACAACAACTACCACACAGGTAACAAACTACAAAACTACTAACAACAAACCACACAGGTAACCACACAGATAACACGTTCACACAGAACAATTCTAACATCAAGGGGTCACTTCTCTGCCGATAGGGGATGGGGGACGTACCGCACTCGGGCTACACAACAGGGAAGGCACCACGGAAGGGGCGCAGGGTACGACAAGGCCGAGGTTTCCGGTTGGAGCACACGGGCAAGGAGGCAACGCGACTGACTTCAGGAGATTTCAGAGGGCTCCTCGTGGGTCCCCAGGGCTGCTAACTTGACGTCATTTCCCACGGTTAGTTCGCCAAAATCGCCTGACCAAGCTCGTCATTTCCGCCAGGACTCCGAAATCCAAGAAAACCACTGGCTATGTCGCCGTTCCGTGGATTTCGGTCGCTCGACGCCCGAGGCTGGGGTGTATAGAATTGAGGGATTTCTCGAGCTATCTGACAAGGCCGTGTCTGGAGATGTGACCGAGTGATGTCACCGCCGGATGTAACGAGCTGTGTCATAAAAAGTCCCCGCGGACCTACCGATTTCCCGGCGCGATACTGGCCCACGGCCCTCAAGACGCACTGCTTCGACATTCCGTTATAGCTCATCTATAAATTCATCCATATGAACCATTTCAAAAACACCATGGCGATTCTGGCGTCGGAGTTTCCTACTGTCGTTATACAATGGCTCTGGATACTTATGACAGTCAAGCTATTTGTATTGTTCGTATGAATCGTATCTTCAGTGACAGAGGAGGTAGACACTCGATCCTGGACGGTGGCAGTAGTGACACTGTTGTTGTTGGGACCGGAATTTGAACCAGACATTTTCTCTGAAATCAAGGATTAGTTGGTTAAATTCTCGGCAACCGGTAAAGGGAATAGCTTCACTCCTGGACGAAGAAGTGTTCCACAGGCCGTACGAACATCTACCACTCGAGTGTGGCCGTCTCTTCCAGGGTGAAGTTGAATAACTCGTCCTAAGTTCCACCGTGAAGGAGGGGTAGAGGGATCGTGTAATACCACTAGTTGCCCCTCTCTCAAAGAGTCCTCCTTCTCCCACCATTTTCCCCTCGGCAGTAAGGTATGCAGATACTCTATGTGCCACCTTCGCCAAAATTGCTGAACCAATAACTCTGCCAAATGCCACCTTCTAAGAATAGGAGGATCGTCTGGATCATACTGTTTATTGGGTAACGCTCCGAAAGGACGCCCAATCAAGAAGTGACCCGGAGTGAGAGCCAAAAGATGCCTATGATCTGACGATAGAGCAGTTAAAGGTCTAGAATTTAAAACAGTTTCTATCCGTGCGATCAAGGTATTAAATTCTTCTTGAGTGAGAACATTTAGACCGTACGTTCGTTTTAAGTGAAACTTGAAACTCTTCACCACTGCCTCCCAGATGCCTCCAAAGTGAGGTCCCGTAGGAACATTGAGATGAAATTCAATTTTCTCCTCATGAGAAAACTGAATTAACTCAGAATTTGAAGGAGACAAAAGCTTTTCGAAAAGATTTACTGCTTTTTTGAAATTCGACGCCTGATCGCAATAGATATATGCTGCCAAACCTCTTCTGGCCACAAATCTATGCAAAGCACCTATGAACGCATTTGTTGAGAGATCACAGACTGATTCCAGATGCGCTGCTTTTGTGCTCATGCAGACGAAAACACAAACATAGACAGGCATAACCCGAGCAAATCGAGAAAAATGAACCTTGACATTGAAAAAACCGCTATAATCCAGACCGGTTTTATAGAAAGGTGGACTAGGCTGTACTCTGAATGATGGTAACGGTGCCATTTGTGGAAATCGATTTTTAGGATTGGCCCTGAAACACACCACACAACCGTACACGATTGATTTGATTAGATTTCGCAGACCCAAAATCCAAAAGCGTTGCACGATCAATGAAAATAAAAGTTGAGGAGGTGCGTGAAGATTGTCAATGTGGTAATGCTAATAATAATCTCACCACATGATGGTTAGAAGACAAAATGATCGAGTACCTCGATGACTCCGGTAATGAAGCATGTTCTAATCTCCCTCCGGCTCGAAGTAAACCTCTTATGATCCAAATAAGGATTTAATTCTTAAATCGCTTTGGGTTTTGCAGACAACCTTTCTCCGGTCCGAACTTAGCGAATTTCTGAACTAAGAGTGTTCTTTCGGATTAACTTGAGCAGCAGGAATTCTTCGTGCTCTATTTCTGAAAGAGATAAAGACCCCTTTTTGATGGGTTCGAGGTTTTTCGACAAGAAATGTCTCGCCCCGAAACGCCATACATATGCTAATGAGTGGACGACCTTTGTCCAGGAAGATAGACTTGGTAGACGAATAGAAATTTGCGGAGAGGGGGCAGGGACGGAGACCTCCTCCTTCCCGACTTGAACTTTGAGAATTTCCCTGGGTGACTTCACATCAGGCAACGCCTTTAAGGGAGAGCTTCACCCAAATTTTTTTTCCCTGTTTGACCTCCCCCCCCCCACACACTTTTAGGGGTGCTTAGGTACCTATTAGAGGGTACCGTGTGCAAACTTTCAGCCCATAGTGTGCAGTTAATCTCAAGAAAACAGTAAATTAGTGAAAAATGAGGCATTTTCTGGAACAAGCATATCTTGAGCTCTAATGCTCTCTTTTACTCCCTCTTTTTCTTAAAAGAAATGTAATTATGAATAGAACAATCTGTAGGATTATTTTTTTATGAGGAAAACTCTTGGTATTTTTTTTTTAATTTATTAGAAAAAGTAATTTTTCTACAGGTCTAGTGAATTCTACTTCTTTTGTAAAAAAGCCAAGTTTTGATACAATATTATCCATCCTACAGTTTTTAGAGGAGACTCTCATGAGTATTTTCAAAAAAAATCAGTGTCTAGCTGCAACACAGCTCAAGTTATGATTGTTTTAAGTTTAAAAACGACCTAATAATGAAACTTTTCAGGAGCGCATGATAAAGAAAAAATTTTAAATGAAAAAAGTAGAACATTTGAGTTTGAGAATAAAATAAAGTACTATGCTCTGATTTCCAAACCTTTTCCTGATTTTCCTTTTGTTTGCTTTTTCTGATTTTTTTGACAAACCAAAATTTCACTAGGTTCAGTGGCAAATTTTTGGGGAGTTTTTTCTTATGACATCTTATCTTTAAAAGGTTAGTAAAATTACTTCAGAAGCTCGTAGGAATATAATAATTACAGCATTGTCTTTAGGAGGATACAAGGTATAGGAAAACATGAAAAACCAAAAATGATATTTTTTGGAAAAAAATATCATTTTCAGGGTGAATTCCTCCCTTAAAGAGGGGAGGTTAAGATTTGAGACTGGCCAAGTCTCCTTTGGATCAGCCAGCCTAGAGGGGCCTGACCATTAGAGCCGAAAAGTCGACAATTCCTCAGGGGAAAGTCCCCTTGTCGCACAATCTGTTGCATTGTACTACGACAGCTTCGGTGATTTACCACCACCCGTTGAAATTACGCGATACATTTTACGCTCACGCGGTAGCTCAACAACGACGACGACGATAGGATACAATTATGATAGCGAACACAATTTCAACTCGAGCGTTTGCGGGAAACGATGTTTAGAATGGCTCGTACAAACCAGGAATATATAGTATTTTCGAAACCCGAATATGGAAACTCAGAAAAGATGTCACACGTTCATGTTGACGGGGAGGAGCAACGTTCTCGAGTATGCACTGCCTAGACCTCTCGAGTTGTTCGGACCTTGCGAGATCGGTCTGACGGGTTTTGTAACTTATTATTCCATCCCGAACATCGACATAACGAACAGACTGCTTTTCTACTCCGAGAGCCCTGAAGAGAATTACTCGGCAATTTCCTTCCCGATCGGAGCCTACGAGATCGATTTCTATAATCAGCCAGAAATTTATCACAAAATGTTGTCTCAACGTTTTCCGCAAAGCCATTACAATATCTTTACAAACCTGTTACATTGTCAAATAGGTATATCAGAGATCAAATTACAAAATGTCACCAGCCATAATTGGCGGCAAAGCTGTATAGGTAGTAGGTTTATTATTGCGTTAGTTCACTGCATGTTAAGTTTGCAGTTAGTTTAGAATATTGACATAATAACGCCAATTGCGATTTAAAATTACTTTCAGAAGTTCCAGGCAAAATGTGTACACCAATTGTGTCAAAACTAAGTATAGAGGAGCTGCTCACCTGCCCGTACGACCGTTCGCACAGAATACGGCGTTTCAAAATGGCTCTGCACTCGGTTAAGTGTCGAAGGCAGTACGAAAAACAAAACCCGCACCACGACATGAAACACTGCATTTACAATTTCAATCATGTTGTCCCGGAGAAGAAGTTGAATATGAGTATTGAGTCATCCGTTCTTTTATAATTGTCTATCCTACAGGGATTGTAAAGCCTTGAAAAGTGCTTATAATAATGCTGATCTTTAAGAGAACTCCCTAGGTTTTGAACGTGCTGGATTTTTTTGAAGATGCTTTACCGAGCAATTATCGATAAAATAAGACAAATTCGACCTCTCTAAATAAAAAAATGACCAAGTTACAGTGACCCCGCAAAATTGAAAATTTCAAACAGAAATGTCGAGCAGTTTTCCTGTAAAAAACAAAATATGAACGGAAATTAACAATGTTACTAATGGAGATACCCTTTTGTTAGCCTTAGTCATTGAAGTACTCCGACAGGCAACAACGAACGCTTTGTTTTTATGATGTATTAATGCATGGTGTTAGCTTTTTGTGAAAGGTTTCGCCTCCCAGAGAGTAGATTTTTAATAGCATTGTCTCTTTTTATACACATAGATAATAGACAACATAGTTGTCTTATCAAAAAATCATCTTCCACGGTTGGATCAATGGGCCTGTTGCAAACTTTTGCTAGAGCAAAAATAAGAGTTGTTTCTTGTAGATAATGCCTCAAAAATCACGATGAGCGCATCGGCAAAGTCTGAAATGCACTCATAACTTCACAATCTGCGTAAGAAATTTGCGTTTTTTTAAGCTTCCCGCTTCAAAAACGATACTACGGCGTAGGTGAACATTTTGTTAGAGGAGTCGCTCCATCGTCGGCGATATTCATCATGGCCGACACTTGCGCGCAGTTTTGCGCGTAATTCGAGGAGAGTTCAAGGTCAATCAATGCGGGCGTGGAAAACATGAACGTTAAAACACGCCGATTGTTATCTGGTCTAGTCCAGTTCAGGTATTATCTCGTCCCATCACACGTGTTCTGGCGGATTGGCGTCGGCCATGATGAGTGTTGCCGACGATGGAACGACTCCTCTTACAAAATGTTCACCTGTGCCGTAGTATCGCTTTTGAAGCGGGAAGCTCAAAAAACCGCAAATTTCTTACGCAGACTGTGAAGTTATGAGTGCATTTCAGACTTTGCCGATGCGCTCATCGTGATTTTTGAGGCATTATCTATAAGAAACAACTCTTAGTTTTGCTCTAGCAAAAGTTTGCAACAGGCCCATTATAGTTAGTGAAATTTTGTATCTCCAAAAGACGCTAAAGAATGTTTAATTGCCTATTGATTGTTTCAGTATCAAATGGAAACGAATCCAGAGCTTGCGGCGAATTCCTTTTTCATTCCTGTCGGGGATATACCCCACGTCGAATGTGATGATGACTGGAACCTACGTACGGTATGCCTCCTATTAACACTATTGTTGCCAAGAAAGAGGCGGGCCTCACTGTTTGCATTATTTCCTCAAAAAAAAGAAAAAAACAAAAACAAACAAACAAACAAACATGTATTACAAGTCTTCTTTCGGTTGAGTTTAACGTAATTGAAATCATCGTTCCGAAAGAAATTTCTTCAGGGCCCTTCAAGATTATCTTCTAGGTATTTATCTCTGAGCAATAACTAAATGTAAGTGACACTTTGCTGGAGTATGCCAGGGACGAATACAAGAATAGGCAAGAAAAAATTACTCTAAAAATGTTACTTGAGAACTTTAAATAAAATATGACAGGTAGAAGAATGCTGGATTCACGCTATTCTGTGGGAAATTAAGATCTGGTATTCCTGCAGAAAAGATCACCTCTATCTTCTTACCCGGAAAATGAGTAGAAAGAAAAATCAAATTATTTTTTCAATTAATTCATGTGTTGTAGACAGTAAGTAATGAATGAATGTCATAGAGGAGACAGACCTGGTAAGTAGGGCTTTTTTGAATTCTGTGTGAGTATGTGTGTTTTTTTTTTTTAGTTTTAAGTTCAAAGTCATCTACAAATATTTTTTTCAGAGCCGAGCCTTGTCTGGAAAAAAGGCCCATTCAAATATTATATTTATTACTTTTTTATTCCTTTATACAAATAAACAGTCAAAATTCCAATTACGTTTTGAGCAACCAGTACAGTCGGGTCGGGAAGTTTGTACACCTATGATTTTAATGGTGTAGTAGTTTTAAGGATTAGTTTTTCTAACATGAACAAGCAAGAAATGTAATGGTTTATTGGTGGAAAACATTTTGTGTTGTGAACATTCGCTTGAAAAATTGTATTACTAAATGAAGACAGCCATTTTACAGCCTCTGCAGATGTTTAGAAAGAAGGCTAACCAACCATAGAAATGACTCTCTACCAACATTGTGGCCTTTTCCTGTAAATATTTGTAAAATGGCTCATTCGTTTCTGTATTAATTTCTTTGTGTTTTTTGGCAGTTTCAAACAGAATTCAATTGTCCATGAGTCATTCATTTTCATGAAATTTTGTCATGGGAACGGAGTTCCCCATGATATTAGAATCGTTCCGTTGCTTTCGCAATGGGATTCCCTATACCTCTGCGACCTTGAGCGTTTCGCCCAGTCTCCGATTTTTGGTTGATTTTCCGATGTATCAAAAACCGTTGTATTTTTTAGCCAATCATGTCTCTACGTCAAGTTGTGTTGATTGCTAAAATTCGCTTTCAGCGAGTTTTTTTCCACTTTGAGATGTCGTGTCTGACTGGTAAATCTGCGCAGAACCACGAAGTTCCGTTTTTAGGCAAATTCTTTTTTTTGGGAGGTTCTGATTGGTTATTTTTCGCCATCAGTTTTCTGTTCGTTGGTGCAAAAAATCGCCTACCTCGGTGTTCTTGAGAAGCCGCCATTATCCCACCTCAAATTTGAAAAATAGAAGTAAAGAAATAATAACTATCGTACAAGGTGGAAAATTGTTCTGGAGGACTCGTTACGGACAAAGAAGTCAAAATCAGAGCTTGATTGATTGATTTAATTCATGGATACGCAAATATTGCCTTAGCTCAACTGCCGCGATCGGAATGCACGCTGGTATGAACCTGGAGACACATTAAAACAGTGCGAACCATGGCTCATATCCCAAAAGCAACGTTCAAAGCGTCAAGGTCTCTGGTGATAAGTCCCGCCCATTGCCCGAGTCTTTTAAATGCTATTTTTACTCCCCATCACGCGGGTCCGTCATAGCCTAGTTGACTAAACCGCCTCGTATTCGTGAATAGATGCGGGCACTCGGCGATCGTGAGTTCGATACCCACCGATGGGAACTACTTTTTAATGGTTGTATTGAATGTTTTAGACTAATCATCAAAAAATAATTAATAGTAGATGATAAATGTACGAACATTTTCTCGTGAGTTAATATGTTAAACAAAAATACTGGAATATACCTCCTTCATATAATCAGCCACATGTCCCCCAAATTAATGACGTTATTTTCCTTTTTCAATAAAGTTAATTTGCATTCAACGTTCATAAGTTAAGCAAAAAGTACCTATTGATACAAATAGAAAGACATGAAAATAGTATGTCTGACATTTCAGTTGTTTTTTTTTATTTATTTATTTTTTGTTTTTTTGTTTTTTCAATAAAACAAATTGACTGGGACTAGAATCATCGTATCTCTGAAGACAAAAGCTAAGTTTTTTGATACAGAAATACTAATATATTCATCCTTTATATAATCAGGGAGATGTTGACCCAAATATTGATGTATATTTTCTCTGTTCGCCCAAATTAATGATGGTATTTTCTTTTTTCAATAAAATTAATTTACATTCCACGTTCTTAAAGCAATATTTTCTCCAAAATTCAGCAAAAAATAACAATTTATACCTACGCAAAAAGTAAATAAATAAATAAAGCAATGACATGAAAGTAGTATAGGTAGTACACATCTAACATTTCGGTTACATCTATTTGAATGAAAAAAATGGCAACTTAGGAAGCACATAGGTCACTTATCGACGGTGAAACTACCAAACCACGTATCTCGGTTTGCGACGTCGCAGACTTTCTGTCATACTTTATTTTTTAAATGAAAAGCTACTTAACGTCCAGTCTTGAAAATTTCCGTGATTTTTCCTCTTCGTGCGGAGAAAATTCTGTGAAAATTTCAAGGAATGATATTGATTTGGTCTACTTCAAAAAAATAAAATGTGAGCGGAGATTTTTAAACACCGCAAACGAGATACGTGGTTTGGTAGTTTCACCGTCGTTATGATGCGTATTCGGGCATATGCGTAGAGTAAAAATATCATACTTTACGCCGAAAAAACGAAACTGAAAGTTAAATGCGTTAACTTCCAAAAACCATACATAATCCAACGAAAATAAATAATTGGTAAATAACAGATTTCTTGTATGCAAAGAAAAAAAATTAAAAATGTTAAAAAAGAGATGTCGACACAAAATTACATAGCCCCTTCAATTCTGAAGTTACTACAAACGAACTGTACCTTAAAATTTTCATATCCCAGAAGCAAAAGTTCCCATGACGAATATTGCTATCGCTAGCGATTGCAAAAACCAACTTGTTGTTTATTAACTCCTATCTGATTAAATTTCAGACTGCGAGGTCCATCAATGCGGATATCAAAGCCGGGTTGAAGGACAGAAAAGTCATAATTCTGATCGAACTAGCGACCAAATCGGAGCGCCAAAAACACTATATGATGGAGCGAAGACGCTTCAAATTATTAGAAGAGCAAAACAATTCCTCCCTTGCTTCTGCTCCTAATGTGAGTATCACCAAGTAGACTTCATTTTTCAATTAGGAATTACAATTCCTAGCCCATATACCCAATTTTTAAGACCATTCGATTACTTGCATGAAAATAATTGAGACAAATTTTCTAAAAAGTTAAATTATCAATCTTTCAATTTTTTTTTTTGAAAAAAATACAAAAATTTCAAAAATAAACTTTCAGAATTCAATGGTGATGAGCTAAAGAAAAAATCTACCCTAGGAAATTATTTTAAAAAGTTGAAGATGACGAGTGGCTGCTGCTTGACTGGATGCACACGCAGAAACTCAACCAGGCTCATATGCACGGTTTATTGGTCCATTTAGCTCTCTTGCTGGTTGGGTCTAACGCAGTAAACCATGAAAACCGTATCCTACACATGAAAAATCAAAATACAAATTATAATTGATCATTTTGATATTGTTTATCGATTAATCATTTAGAGAGGATTTTGAGGGGGAAAATTGAAAATTTCAACAGAAATGTCGAGCAATTTTCCTGTAAAATACAAAATATGAACGGAAATTAACAATGTTACTAATGGAGGTACCTATTTGTTAGCCTCAGTCATTGAAGTACTCCAACAGGCCACAACGAACGCTCTGTTTGTATGATGTATTAATGCATGGTGTTAGCTTTTTGTAAAAGGTTTCGCCTCCGAGAGAGTAGATTTTCAATAGCATTGCCTTTTTTTATGCACTTAGATAATAGACAACACTGTGGTCTTATCAAAAAATCATCTTCCACGGTTGTATCAATTATAGACAGTGAAATTTTGTATTCCCAAAAGATGCTAAGGAATGTTTAATTACCTATTGATTGTTTCAGTATCAAATGGAAACGAATCCAGAGCCTGCGGCGAATTCCTTTTTCATTCCTGTCGGGGATATACCCCACGTCGAATGTGATGATGACTGGAAATGACCCACGGTATGTCTCGTATTAACACTATTGTTGCCGAGGAAGAAGGTGGCCTCACTGTTTGCATTATTCCCTAAAAAAAAAACAAAAAAAAACAAAAAAAAACAAACCTGCATTGGAACTCTTCTTTCGGTTGAGTTTAACGTAATTTAAATCATCGTTCCGAAAGAAATTTCTTCAGGGCCCTTTAAGATTATCTTCTAGGTATTTATCTCTGAGAATAACTAAAAGTAAGTGACACTTTGCTGGAGTCTGCCAGGGACGATTACAAGAATAAGCAAGAAAAAATTGTTCTAAAAACGTGACATGAGAACTTTAAATAAAATATGGCAGGTAAAAGAATGCTGGATTCACACTATGCTGTGGGAAATCAAGACCTGGTTTTCCTGCAAAGTAGTAGGGACCACCTCTATCTTCTTATCTGGAAAATGAGTAGAAAGAAAAATCAAATTAATTTTTCAATTAATTCATTTTGAGCGACCAGTACAGTCGGGTCGGGAAGTTTGTACACTCATGCGCATTCTAGAAGGTGTTTTGTCGTGTCTCGTTATCACTGGGGTACTTTCTCTATTATTCTTTTCAAGTATAGGAAAACGGTCTTATGAAGAAATTCTGTGCAAATAATACATCTTAACTTTTGATAACAATAGTTTTTAGTATGATTTAGGCTAAGACAGCGACGGCATTATGGAATCACCCTATATTTAGGATCAAGTTTACAATTTTTATTTCACATTTGTCTTTACTCTCAATTTTTTCAAGAGTTTCTTTAAGTTTATCATTATACTTAAAGTTTACTTAGAATATGGGCACTGATTTATTATCTTTAGTATGTATGATCGGATTAATTTGTATGATATTTATTTTTTCATGAAGTTCAAGAGATTGCTTGATTTTTTTTTAGGTTCCACCTCGAAGTTGATTTAGCTGCTTAACCCAACTTAACCTAATTCGGCTTGATGTGGTTGCCTACATTCTGGTATTTCTGCCTGAGATGAAAGATATTTTTCTTTGGAAACTCAAAAGAGTCCATTTTGTTTCTTTTTCCACTATTGTTTCTTTTGTTTAAATATGTAAATCTACATTTGTACGTACTTATTTACTTATTTATGCTAAAGGAACTCGGTTGCATGCCAATTTTATGCCCATAGAGTAAAGCACCAGTCCAAAAGAATAAAAGTAGTACATAGTGAATAAATGATCAATCTCCTTCAACATCTCGTCCCAAACGAATCCACGTCTCCTCAAGTCTTCTTATATCACCGTTTTTGTATGAGAATATACTTTGTCTTAATATTTTCAATAGGTACCCTTTTCGAAATGTCTGTGTTGAAAAAACATTTTTCTGTAGTATTTCCTGTTAAAGGTGTGACAAGTTCAAATATCTAGTTGCAATCATGGAACCTGCATCCGAAATTACCAGATAAACTTATTGTAGAAGCTCTCTCCAAATATTTTGAAAAAATTGGGCCCATCGAAAAAACTTCGGGCTTTCCTCTACCGTATTTACAACGGATAGAATTAACTGTTCACCGTAAGAATACAGAAAATATTTTACCCGGCACTATCATTATTCCGTACGACGATGAAAATTTAGAAACATTTCTTTCATTTGACCCACGTGCATGTCTTCGATGTTTATCTACTGGTTATTATACAGACGGTTGTTTAAATTTAATGCACTCGAAAAGCACAAGCCATGAAGTTCATTTACTCAGCCGGGAATTAAAAAGTTGCAATATCGATGCCACATGCCAATCAAGCGAGCAGCCTATCCTGTAAGGCGCGAGCCGTCTGAGGCCGTAACCTGGTCCAAGCAATCTGTTATCTCTATTCAATAAGGGCGTCGATTTCTCTCATGAATGACGTGCTCGTTTTCTGCTTTTTCCTTCCAGCCTCGTTGAGGCATATCATTTTACCCTCGTCATTTTCTCATAGAAACATAGAAATAAGTCATAAGTATAGGAATCATCAAGTCCACCTTTTTCAGTCATGAAGCAAATATTGTGAAGAATGCGTCAGGCTAAGAACATTCGGCAAACCTGAAGATGATTTTCGATAGGCATTTATCTGTTGAAATGTAGTTGATCTATTTTTTCAAGACATCAAGACTTTAAATCAAGATTAGAATTAAACTAGGTAAAGCAGATGTTATCCCGAAATTTGACAGTGATTCAACTATGCGCAGCTCATCATACCGTAGAGGGTCAAAATTGTTTTTAATCCTACAAAGGCATAATTAACATTAATTAGGTATGCAATCTCATCTGATGGCCTCATTTTGAATAGCTTCTTTGTTCATTCCGGCAGGGCCGGATTTACGTTTTTGGCGCCCTGTGCAGAAATTTTCGAGGCGCCCCCCTCGCACGTCCCCCTCGCACGTCCGTCCCCTCGCACGTACCCTTCCTCCAACCCGCGCATTTCCCAATCCGACGGTCTTCTTCGGTTACAACATGCTAATTCTAATTAAATCCGAACTTTTCGAGTGAGTGAATGATTCTGTGGCAGAAACCAAAACCAGGTACCTGTTCCTGTTACTGTTAATTACGAAACTAAGTGAATGTTTGACCCTTAGAGTCTAGAGTCAGGTCATTTAAAAGATGGAACGCAATACAATCAATCAACAATCAGCGTTTCTGAACTTTCGACGCAATTCTCAATTTTTTGCAGAGTCTGGGAAAAAAACCCAAAATTTGGCGTCCCTCAAAAGTTGGCGCCCTGTGCAGCTGCACCGATGCATCATAGGTAAATCCGGCACTATTCACTCGTGACTCAGAAAATGTTGACTGTTTAATCTAACTGCTTCAATAAAAGTATCAGTTGTTTTTATTAGCTAGAGTCGTCAATAGTTTCGTTGATATCCCCGCTCCCGATGGTGGTATTTCATTCTTGCACAAGAACGGAAGGTTCTTGTGCAGGTCGTGGAGGTGTTCTGGATATTCAATATCTACATCGAGTATGAACCCGAAAGGAACGTCGTCGGGATGGTTGATAATAGTTTTCGCCAGAGTTAGCAACTCTTCTCCTTCCGGGACCCAAGTGTAGTTATCGTAGGGCAGATGCTTTCTCATGGTATGGGCATAGAGTGTCGTCACATCTAAGTATTGTATATAATTCTTTGGTTTTTTAGGATCAAACTGATCCGGTATCAAAGGATTGTTTGCGAGAGCGTGCCGTTTCACCACCTGTGTTATCCCGCCTCGGATCGAGCTCATAATCATGAATACCATATCCATATCATTGAAGAGTTGGATTTTCGTTTTAGTTATTTTTAAGAAGGCGTCGAAAGCGAAACCGGATAGCGTTAAGTAGTTGGTACAGTCCAAACCATAGTTTTTCATTCCAAAGAGTCGGAACTCCTCGAACACATCGCTGAGGAGGCACACGTCGAGTCGCAAGTAGAAATCTGAATACTCGCCGAGATTACGGAAAATGTCCGTTTGAGTCAGGGTGTTGAAGAAAGCCTCTCGCGGTGGTGGACGCGTCTCGTTCAGCTTGGCCGGATTGTCAACGTAATCGTACGGGAACGGAGCTTTCCGACAAACCAGATCGAACTCATTGTCTGTGCGAGTGAGCTTCCTCGTGCGAACGAAAGATTCGCGCTAGATCGTCTGAACCAGTTTATCCAACGATGCGGGGAGGAAACGGAACGAGTCGATGAACTTGATCGAAAACCTGTTACCCAGATGGACCGTCATGCTGATGTAATTTTCCTCCGTGTGTGGTATTATTTCGACGCTATGAGGATACTTGTTCAGAGCCAGCACTACCTCGTGGAAATCGTACCTGCTACCATTGTGCAGGACGACTTTAACACATTTTTCATGTCGGAAAATAAGATTGCAATTAGAACATAAGGCTTTTCGATAATTGGACCCTGTTTTCCCTCCCGCTCTCTTTTGATGGTCATGATCCCTTACCTTTACGATACCTGGTTGTGAGAAATCCACCTCGCAATGTCCACACCTATTTTCCGCTTCAAATGAGGCTCGGTCTTCATGTGTCATGATTATTTTTCCCTCTTTATCGTTGTAACTCTCACTGATTCTTTCTACCAGAGTGATTATATCGTCCAGAAATTTGATATGTGCCTCTTCGCCACGGTACAGTTTCGGTTCCGTCATTTTAAATTCGGGATCCTCAGTGACGAGGAGGTAAGCGTAAGAATTTGAGATGTGCCGCCTATACGCAGACGCTGGATGCTCCGAGTCACCATGAATTTGTTCTAAGTAGGCTTCAAAGTCTGCATAAATTACGTAATTATGTTTTATTTCCTTGTGGTGATTTTTGAATTTGAGGTATCGCTCGTCGGGAAATGAAGCTAGAAATGCGTCTTTGCTTACCAAAGAGCAAAGAACTTTATGTTGATTCAATTGCTTCATCGAGTACTTGTACGTAAAGCATTTCTTGCAGATGTAGATACGATGTTGATGTTTTGTCAACTGTTTACGTACAAGTTGTTCAAAGTCCTTGATCCAGCAATAATGGTAACTGAAAGGTACGGGGGTTGAGAGACATAGTAGGTCGGTGTGGTCCTCTTTTTCCGGGTCGGCAACTTTAATTGGGTAAACTGTATACTTTTTCTTGTTGGACACCAAACTCTCACGGAGCCCAAATACCGAAACCGATACGTTGTTCCTTTTCTCGAATTTGATAATGTCATCTATGCTCGTGGGGAATCGGACGACCGAGAAATCGTAATGATTGAGTATATCTACATATTTAGCCGGATCATATTTATGCTTCTCTTCCTTTGGGACGAACTTTGCCAACATTGCGAAAAAGAAACAATCGTTATATTCACCGTTATTTACATTGACAACATGCTTCGTTGAAAATGGCACCTTAACGTACGTTCCTCTTCGATGTAACGCGTAATAGCGGTTGACACGTAGCTCCATAACCTGTATCTTCTTCGGCACCCACCCGGATCCGTTCATGTGAAAATCGAATGACTCTTTATTGATCTTGGCCCTGAACTTTTCATAATACTCGTCCAGATCCGTTGACGCGAAAACAGCTTCGTTTTTAGTCTTGAATTTTTTCAACTGCATTCCTTCCTTGTCCTTATCGTCAGCTTTCTCGTATTCTGCGTAAACTAGTATATTTACCTTCAATGCCTCGTCGGTGAGTTCTTCTTTAATTTTTCCAGTCACGAGGTCTTTAGCTGATAGTAGGTAGTCATCGATGATGAGAATCTCCGGTTGGAGGTTCGTGATGAAAAATGTTTTCAACCTACTTTGACAAGCAGTCTCAACTTGAACAATCGGTACTTTAGTCTCAAACAAATTTCTTATGTGACTTGCAGATTCTTCATGTTTTTCTCTTTTATGGTATGAAATCTTGCACGTGTAACAATATTCTTGATTCTCATCGTTGTTGTCATCGGCAGGTGATGAGGTGTCCTTCATGGTGGACATCTTTTCAATATGTTCGGGAGATTGCTCATGATTCTCTCCCTCCGCATAAAACTCATCACAAAGATCACAATGGATGAGCGCATTGTGCTCCTGTTTAATATGCGTTTCAACGTTGATACCCTCCTCCTTCTTAATTTGTTCCGCACAGTGTTCGTGCTTTTCACCTTGTTAATAAAATTCATCACAAATATCAAATTGGATGAAAGTTTCAACAATCTGTTGTGTTTTTTCTTGAGCAGCCATGATAAAGATACTATTTTAAGCTCTACGTTTCCCGAGTCGGTAAGAAAAGATAATCTATACTATCTTAACGTTTGCTAGATTCTGTTCATTAAGAAAATTTCATAGCGAACAACTGATACTATTTTAAGCTCGGGGTTTTCTGAGTTTGTCACCACAGAAAATCTACACTATCTTTACGTTTGCTAGATTCTGTTCACTGAGAAAATTTCAGAGCGAACAAGTGATACTATTTTAAGCTTTAAGTTTTCTGAGTTTGTCACAACAGAAAATCTATACTATCTTTACGTTTGCTAGATTCTGTTCATTGAAAAGATTTCAGAGTGAACAAGTGAATACTATTTTAAACTCGAGGTTTTCTAATGTCATCAAAACCTAGACCGACGAACTTTCGCTCGGAGACAAATTTACACTTTTCATAACCGAGTGAAAAGAAACTGTAAAGTCATAATTTACCTTAGAGTAAATATAGTAGTAGTATTCGTTCACCACCAAACTCGGTTACACTCGGAAAAAGTGTGTAGTCATGATTTAGATCAAAGTTAATATAGTAGTATTTCTTAATCACCAGATTCGGTTACACTCGGACAAACTGTGTCGTCGTAATTTAGATCAAAGTAAATAAAGTAGTATTTCTTAATCACCGGATTCGGTTACACTTGGATAAACCATGTAGTTATAATTTATAGTAGCAATATAAAACTACGCTTTCATGCAAGTGGGGAAAACTATCAATTCTAGTCAGGGAACGTATAAATAGTGTCGAGGAAGTGTGATCGATCATTTCAAAACAAGAACTCGTCAAGTATGGACGCTCCAACCTCAAAGCATAATCGATTAGAGCGATGAACACCTTGGATACGGTTTATGAGACATTACCTTAAAATAAAATGTCTGCCCTTCCATTGTTCGAATACTCGATTAAGCGAATGAGCTTTGAAGAATGCGTGTTTGTGAGTTTGTTCGAAGTACCGTACGAGCTGGAAATCGGTCTCAGGGCGCAACTTGTTGCGTTATTGTATTCACAAGTGGACCCAAATCATCACAGGCGCACCCACGTGTGTGACTACGAGTGCGTGCGCGCGCTAGAAGCGATTTTGGAAATTTTAAAATATGAATGGCGTGGCAAACCCGCGTTTTATCGTTCCTTTATGACTGGTTTTTATAATTGGGCTCGAACACATTTGTGCAACAAAAATCTCATTTCTCGACTAGTGAACACGGGAGTGGACGCGAGTCACAACAGTTGAATCTATAGTAAGGATTTCGTTTAAATAGTATGCATTCTCCTCTCAGTATCGCAAGGAAGAAATCATGATTGATAAAATAATTCTCATCACCATCATCATTGCTGTTGTTGGAGTAAATTCCACAACGGTGGTGGAAAACTCATCTGAAGCAAACATCACAATGTACCCTGTCTATCCGGAAATCAAATGCGCACCCTCTACCTTGACGGACGTTCTTCTACTCATCTTGAGTTTACTGGCGCTCATTTGCTCCGCTCCGTACCTGTACTCCAAGTACCTATCATCCGACTGCAAGTTCTGTTTCACCAGGATGTCCCGTGAGAAGAAGAATCGGAAAGTCGATGACATAAGTGTTGATTTAAAGTTCGGAGAAGGAGAAGGAATCGATGTTTGTGGTTGACAACCCTCATGTTTTTAGAACGCGCACATTTTCTGAACGCGTTTGCGTTTTCTGAACGTGTACGTTTTCTAAACGCGTTTGCGTTTTCTAAACGTGTTTGCGTTTTCTAAACGCGTTTGCGTTTTCTAAACGCGTTTGCATTTTCTAAACGCGAACTGTTTTAAACTGTAACTTTAACTGTAAATATCCAACAAAAAAAAATAATAAAATGTTTTGATTCATCAAACTGAATATTGCAATATCCAATCCCAGTCGCTCATCGCAAAACACAAGGTTCCCGTGCGCAGCTCCAAGCGCTAAAAAATGTAAATTCCCGAATCAGACCCTACTCTCCAGTCTCCGATACCAGCCCCATACTGTATAATACGGTCTGTCGAAGCCGAAAATTTCACAAGTCAGAAATCTCGGAAACGAAAAGTCGTATCAAAATTCGGTCAGTACAGTTTTCCGATCTTCGATAGTGGAAAAGAATCGCATCCGTCCGCGGCGGATCGGACGAGGGTAATTTTCCGAAAATTTTTCAATTTCCCGGATCAGACCCTAATCTACAGTATCCGATACCAGGCCCATACTGTTAGATACGGTCTTCCGAAACCGAAAATTTTTACAAGTCCGAAAATCCGAATTTTTTGCGCAATCTGGCAACACTGTAAAATGCGATGTTGCAAAATTTCACCAATAATTAAATCATTTATTTAAGTGCACCGTCCGGCAACGCTGCTGCGCCATCTTGAAAAATACACCATTGCATAAACCGCAGATTGAAGGGGCTACATTACACGATTGCATAACCCCATTATTGAAGGGGCAACATGCAATACTTTCTTCCTTACAGCGTTGCCATATTGAACAATAATCCCTATAAAACACTGTAATTTAATTCGTATTTTTCTGCACCTTCATGCAACGCTGTTGGATTTTTTATCGAGCAAAGTCGCCATATTCATACTACCGAGATCCACTTTTCGGTCCCTTTTGTTTTTATTTTCCCATATATCGTCCTGTCCCTTTTCTCTTGTTGTTTGCGATGCCCTAGGGTCATACATTGGATACATGCGCCGATAATCTGATTCAGTTCGACTAGATGGTCGAGACCGATTTTTATAGTATCGATCATCATATTCGTAATGCCTTGAGTGCCTACTGTGGCCTGAATAATGTCTTGGATCATCATGGTAATAGTCATAATGGGGGTCGGGGCTATGGCGTCGATGTCTCCTACGCCCTCTGCCATCTGGATACTTCCTATCAACTTCATGATCGCTCCCACTTTCATCTTGAGATGGTTCATAAGGTGTTTCTTTGTGGTCTCTGTCCTCCCGTTTTTTATGGTAACGGTCGTCTCTGTGCGATGACCTATGGAGATCATCCCGCGACCGCCCATAGTTCCTTTCGGGACTTGAGTAATCTGAATAATCATCGGTTTCCCTTCTTCTTCGGTGTCTACTTTATTCATTACTCCACTTCTTGTCCGATTTTTCGCTTTTCCGATATTCAGACTCTGAATCATCGGCGTTTACTGTTTCCCTATCGTCCCTTCTGCGATCCCAGTCACTCCTTTCGTCCGTAGTTTTGTCCGTTTCTTTGGCTGCAGATCCTGGCGAGCTTTCACCACGGATCTCACCAACAACCATTCTGTCTAAACCAGGGGCTGGAAGTTCATTGGTTTCCAAGGAGTCAAGATTAACACCATTGTTGGGTTGAGGATGATCTGCTTGAGACATTGATGAAGGACTGTCCTGATGCATCTGCCCAACAACCATTCTCCGAAAACCAGGTAAGGGATTACTGTTCTCCTCACCCGTGTTTCTTCCAGCAGGAGTAGTCCGCTCAAAACCTGATTCTGAATCCAGAGCTGGCCTTGGTGTCTCGACATTTGTCGAGACATCATTCAACGAATTCGACAATCTCATACGATTATCACTATGATCAGCAGTGACTTGCTCAGGAACCATCCTTTGTTCAGAGCCTGACCATGAGACAGCTACACTACTAGGGCCAGAAGTACTCAGGTCTGTGTCATCTCTGTGCCCAGGAATCTTCTTGTATCTGATGCGAAGTCTAATTCAATATTTGATGGAATATTACAGCTGTTCCCCTGACCAGGGATTAACCTACAATTATTCGACTGTAAATTCATTGAATTCATAGTGCTAATAGACTGATTACGGGCCAAACTATCACTGCCAGCAGCACTCTCACCTGCGACTAAGCGCTCTTGAGAACTAGTGTGGGTGCTCAAGTGATGTGGTGGCCCTGAAAAGGGCCGTTTTAGAGATGATGAAAGACAGGATGGATGGCGTCTGGAGCGAGTGAAGACTGGAGCAGCGTGGCTGGCGCGACTGAACTTGAGGACTGAGCACGAGTGCCGTGGTAGTCCGGGGGCGCTGCTCTTATACCCTCGGGGTGTGATCGTGTCGGCCAATCACGGGCGAGCGCGGGATGCGCCGCTCTGGAGAGGCGCTGATTGGCCGCCACACTAGTTTCGTTCCACCTGGCACGGAGTCTGACGCTATTTTGCAGATCGCTGCGTGAATATACTCTTTCACTGGTTTCACTAGTCTGTCCGGTGACCATTCGCTCATCCGAATTGGAATTGGAGATTTCTTCATCACTAAGCTGCCCAGGAACCATACGTTGATAATTAGGTTGAGGGCCTTCATCTGCCTCATCTGCTCCATCACCTCTTTCATTAGAACCATCATCATCCTCAGCAGGGACCATCGTCTGACCCGTCACATGTATTTCTAGACTGGACGGTGTTGGCTCTTGCCGCTGCCATTCACTACTAGAATCATTAGTTTCTACAACCAGATTTGTATCAACATCACTCCAGTAGGGTGATGCTTTTAATGGTTGATCATTATTGATATTCAAGTCGGTTAGAATGCTGTTGGTGTTTTCAACAGCAGCATTTTCTTGTTGTTGCAACTGACTTTGTTGCTGAAGTTGGGTCTGTTGCTGGAGCTGATTCTGTTGTTGGAGCTGATTCTGCTGCTGGAACTAATTGTGTTGTTGTTGATGATGGTGCTGGGATGGATTTTGATGGAGAAGTTGGTGGTTTTGTTGTTGTTGTAGTTGCTGCTGCTGCGGAGGCAGCTGTTGCCGTTAATTTGACTGCGTGTGGTAGGATGGGAATTAGTTGTTGTTGCTTTGATGAACCCCTCTTGTTGGAGTCATCGATTCTGACTGAAATGGAAGAGAGGATGACTCGGACACTGTTGGATGAGGTGGGGCGACCGTTGGAGTGAATGTTGGTGGTGGCTGATTAAAAATTACAGGGACAAATGGCTCATCGTTCCTTTCATTCCAATCTTGAAGGTCTTAATTTTGATCTGGAAACTGGTCTTGACACTGGTCCTGATATTGCACTGCATTTCCTCTTGACGAGGCTGAGGGATTTGTGGTGGATGAATGATAAAAATTTTACTGCAACAATACATTTGGGCTATTCATTGCATATCCATAATCTGGCACAGACTGTTGGCTCCCTTTTGAGCCAAAGAAATCAGGATTAGATGTTTGATGTATTCCTCTTTGAATTGGTGAGAAATCTTGCTGATATGTATTACGAGGGGGAAGTCCAGGATAGTTTGGTGCAAGCCCCAAATCATGAGTCTGGGATAAAGGGTTCTGTTTAGTACCATAAACATCGCTTAAAAAAAAAGCACCTTGCATCTTCTTATTCCGGTTCATTGCAGGTTCTTGCTAATCATTGGAATGAGGAATCCCAGAAGCAGCAGGATAAAGAGGTACTCCTCCAGATGCCGACACAGGCTGCTTGCCTTTCCAGTGGTACTGGTCAGGTGGTGCTCCAAACATCTGGACAAGATCAAAACATTAGCAATTAAGAGCTAGACTGTGTCATGTTTGAAAAGTGGCACATCAACACTCAGATCAGAGATGGATTATTCCTTCTGCCCAAAACATGATCCACAAAGGCACAATATGACATAAATGGCGAGAAGAAAGAAGAAGTTCATTTCGTGGCAAACCCTGAATTTGTATGATGATTGAAAACTGAAATAAAACGGCACGAAATTAGTTCACGTCATTAGATGAAGAACTTGCCATCGCCTTCGTGGGTTCTTCAACGCTTCTAGAGTTCACTACTTCGAATAGCTACTTTAAGTACAATGGGAAATTCTATGAGATGAACAAAAGGTTACCTATGGGAGATGTTATTTCAGACATATGGATGATATTTTTGCAGTTTGGCTGGGCACTGATCGAGAACTGTCCATTTTTCATAATGAGATAAATGAATTACATCCCAATCTCAAATTCAAATTGGAAGTGGGCGGAAAAACTCTGAATTTCCTGGACCTTACCCTACGAGTAGAAAACAAAAAGATAAAGTTTGGAATTTATAGAAAACAATGCTTCACAGATGCAATAATACCTAATAACTCGTACCACCCCTGGCCCCCAAAAATGGCAGGGTAGTAGGGTAAAAATAGCGACTTGAGGCCAGTAAATTATCCAACAGCGTTGCATCATGGTGCAGAAAAATATGAATTAAATTACAGTGTTGTATGGTAATTATTATTCAATATGGCAACGCTGTACAAAAGAAGTATTAAATGCTGCCCCTTCAATATGCGGGTTATGCAATCGTGTAATGCAGCCCCTTCAATCTGCGGGTTATGCAATGGTGTATTCTTCAAGATGGCGGTTATGCAACAGCGTTGCCGGACGGTAAGCGTAAATAAATTATTTAATTGTTGGTGAAATTTGGCAGCATCGAATTTTACAGTGTTGCCAGATGGTGCAAGAAATTAGTTATTTTTCGATACAATATTGCCAGATTGTGCAAAAAATTCGGATTTTCGGACTTGTGAAAATTTTCGGCTTCGAAAGACCGTATTTTACAGTATGGGTCTGGTATTGGAGACTGTAGAGTAGGGTCTGATCCGGGAAAAATTTTTCGGAAAATTACAGTCCTCCGATCCGCCGCGGACCGATGCGTTTCTTTTACACTATCGAAGATCGGAAAACTGTACGGACCGAATTTTGATACGACTTTTTGTTTTCAAGATTTAGGACTTGTAAAATTTTGGCGGCATCCGCGATAGACCGTATCTTCCAGGATGGGTCTGGTATCGGAGACTGGAAAGTAGGGTCTGATTCGGGAATTTCAATTTTTAGTAGTGTGCGCTTGGAGATGCGTATCGGAACCATGTGTTTTGGGATGAGCAACTGGGATTGGATATTGCAATGTTCAGTTTGATGAATCAAACATTTTTATTTTTTTTTTGTGGAAATTCACTGTTACAGTTTAAAAAACGCTTGCGTTTAGAAAACTTTCGCGTTTGGAAAACGTCCGCGTTCTAAAAACGTACGCGTTCAGAAAACGTACGCGTTCCAGAACGTTCGCGTTTAGAAAACGTCCGCGTTTGGAAAATGTCCGCGTTTAAAAGACGTTAGTGTTGTCAACCACAAACATCGATCCCTTCTTCTTCTCCGAACTTTAGATCGACACTTATATCATCGACTATCTGATTGTTATTCTTACGGGACATCCTGGTGAAGCGGAACTTGCAGTCGGAAGATAGGTACTTGGAGTACAGGTACGGAGCGGAACAAATGAGCACCATTAAACTCAAGATGAATAGAAGAACGTCCGTCAAGGTGGAGGGTGCGCATATGATTTCCGGATAGACAGGGCACATTGTGATGTTTGCTTCGGATGAGTTTTCCGCCACCGTTGTGGAATTCACTCCAACAACGGTTACGATGATGAAAGTGATGAGAATTATTTTATCGTTCATGATTTCTTCCTTGCGATACTGAGAGGAGAATGCATACTATTTATACGAAGTCCTTACTATCAATCCAACTGTTGTGACTCGCGTACAGACCCAACCATTTGACAAAGGCCTGGTTTTTCTTGCGATGCAGAATTTTCTCCACCAGGAACGTATCCTTATATTTGGTGGGTTGGAGTTCTTCGCGGTAGAATTTTCCTTTAATGATCGTATTGTGCGCGTCTTTCAGATCGTACGTGATCGGAACGGTCGGGTTGACGCTGACAATCTTGAAAATTTCCGTGCTCCAATTCGGTGTGTATCCTTTCTCGAACATGGCTTTGAGTCTGGAGATCCGGACGTGATCACCGACTTTCAGTTTTCGTCTGGACAGACGTCTCTTTTCGGTTTTACTCAGCGGCGGCCCTCGAAGCTTTTGCAGGATCATCGGTACATCCTTTTCGGTGACATCAATTGGTTTCATCCCGATGGTGCGATGAACGCTCCCGTTATATTCACGGATGAGTCGGTAATAGATCTACCCACTTGTACGATCTTTGCGCGCTGAACTCTTTCCACATCTTCGTTTTGAGCGTTCGGTTGAATCGCTCGACAATAGAGGCTTTGGTTGTCGAGTACGAGCAGTACATATTGATCTTGTGACGCTTCATCAATGCTTGACATTTGAAGGTGTAGAATTCCGAGCCCATATCGACTTGTAAATGTTTCGGTGACTTTCCGGCTGCTTGGGAACGCGTTGCATGGCATAAGTGACATCCGTGGTCGTTTTCGATTTGAGCGGTTCAGCCCACGCCTTTTTCGAGCACGCGTCGATGACGGTGAGGAGATATCTGTATCCTTTGTTGACCGAGGCGTAAGGTTGCATCTCGACGAGATCGGCTTGCCATAAATCGAACAATCCGAGAATCCGTACTTTACGACGCGGATAGCTCCGTCGTGCAGGTTTGTGTAGCTCCTCAACGATCCCACGTTTTTCTGCCGACATGACGATTACCGTCGACGTCGTCGTCGTCCGCTCTCTCGATTCAAATGCTGTTTCGATGCAACTATTTTAACCAGACGATTGTAAGATTGCTGAAGTTGGTGAATACGCCCCAGGCAGTGTTGACCTAATTTCATGGCTTCCTTCCACTTCCGTCCGGACCATTGTTTGTTCACCGCATCCTTATCGCTTTCAGGATCTTGCACTTGACGAAGCCGTTTGTTCGATACGATATAATTACCGTCGGAATCCAGTGAGAATCCGTCACCTTTTGGACCGCGGCGTACTTTCGATCGGCCAAAACCGTCGGTGTGACTCATCGCAACACTATTTTCCTTTCGCTCGATTGATTGACACAACCGCTAATTGATTGATCCTATTTTCCAGTCGTGATAATTTTGCCTCGAGTCGTTGCATGATACTTTTGTATTCTTCCATTTTCTCCAAACAAAGCTGTGCTAAATTCATAGCTTTCTTTCACCTCGAGTCTGTCCATTGTTTGTTCACGGCGACGGCATCCTCTTTGGGATCTTGCAGTTGTCGGATCCGTTTGTTAGATACGAGATAATTCCCGTCGGGATCCAGTAAGAAACCGTCACCTTTGGGACCTTGCTTCGTGTTGCGAACGTAAGTCCCTTTCGATCTTCCAAACCGGTCGGTGTGACTCATTTCTTTTGTGCGGAACCTATATTTAGTGGATGTAATCCGCTTCGCGAAGGTCTTCGACGATACTCAGAATTTCACGATCGTGATCGGTGTGACCAGCTTGTTTCGAAGCTACAAGTAAAATGAGACGTTGGACTAACTCGTTCGGATCGTCCCAATAGACGAGTTCCCGTTTCGCACGATGAATTTTGATACCGGAGCCTTTCTTCAATTTTTTACGTGGTGACTTCCGCGTTGATCTCGGAGTCGATGTAGCAAATGTTTTGATGAGATCGCAGTATTTACGACTGCGGTTCGACTTGGGTCTACCGTGTGGATGATTATCCCAACGATGCGCATTGGTGAGCGTAACTACTCGTTGGTATTTAGCGCGATCATCTGCTGTGTAATTACGCGGATGTTTCTTAAAAAGGAGCTCCAAGAACCCGGGTGTCGGTTCGGACACCTCATCGTCACCGTCCAAGATTAGTCGTCCGTCCGAATCGAAACTAATGGTTCGGTTCCCGATAAGAAAGTCTCCGTTGATCGCTTTCCGCACACCATACGCGGTATCGGACTGTTTCGGATGTTTCTTCAGATCGTCAAAGTAGAACTGTACGTTAGGGGCAGTGTTCGTGTCTCGAGAATCGACACCGTCGTCTTCAGTGCGACCCGTTGTTTGTTCTTTATCCGTTGCATCTTGGAACGATTCATCGTCATCATCATCATCCTCCTCCTCCTCCTCCTCCTCCTCCTCCTCCTCCTCCTCCNCCTCCTCCTCCTCCTCCTCCTCCTCCTTTGAGTCATCATCATCATCATCATTCTTCATATTTTTCGGTGATCCGTAGGAAGTAAATAAACTGTCAACAAACATTGTTTCATCTTTCATCTTTCATTTCCGATTTTTGAAGGTTCGATCTTGATTTTCATTTCCTGAGGAGCAGCAGCGACAAGTGCGGGTGTTGACGACGACACAGTTTTTTGCAACGCTGCGAGCGGATCTGTTAACGGTTTAAAAACTTTCTTCAACGTCACCTGAGCGTCCGCCTCTCCGGTTTGAATGGCATTTAACTTCCGTTTGATATCTTGACGGGTTTTATCGATACTACCGTATTTCTGAGCGATCGTCGACAACGATAGTTATCCATCTTGTTCAATATAAGTATCGAAACCTTTCCGGTACCTTCCCTCGTTCTTATTACTATCTTTATCGATGACTAAAAACCCGTACTTGTCGTGCCGATTACGTAGCATGGTGTCAACAAACTGTTTTTCTAAGTTTTTGTCGACACCGTGATCAACCAAAAATAAAAAATTCTGACTCTTGTGAAAAATGATCACGGTGTCAACGATCACGACGTCAACAAAATTTAAAACTTGCCTCAATAATATCTTTCAAATTTCAAGTCTTGTTTTTCTTGTGTTATTTACTCTCGACTAACCTAACCTAACCTAACCCAACTTTACCTAACTCTACTCAACTTCACCCTCTAGACCTAGCCCACTTTCACAGAGCTTAACTTTCCCCGACCATACCCTACATAACTTTACGTGACCCAGACCCCTCCTGTACACTTAATTTTTAAATTTTACTCATAAGGAAGATATTTTTCTGTTTCTTGACACCTTGATTGTTGACACCATGCCCAGGGCCCATTTTTGCGTTTTACTGCCTGAGCATGGCGTCAAGAATCGTTGACTCCATGATCAGATTTTTGGTTTATCGACACTATGATCGTTGCCACCATGCAACGTTACCGTCGTGCCAGCACACCGAACAGATATGTCTGAAATCTTCGAACGTGAAATCTGTGTTGACGTGATTGTCGTAGATGTGTCGCAAGTTTGTATTATCCTGTTTGAAAACTACGAGCAGGTTAGCGTCATCGTATATATATTGTTATTCTACTGAAATGGGGGTTACAAATTTTGTAAACAACGCATATTCATCTATTCGATACTTAAAAGATTGTATTTATACGTTAATTCATGGTTAATGGAGGAGGTATGGTTTGGGTTTTGTTCCAAAGTTGATCTCGTAAATGGTGTCGGCAATTTTCCTGTGGATTTTCCTTGGTCCGGTCCATAAGATTCTGAGTTTTTGTGTGAGTCCCGGCCGGGTCCCAGGCATGTAAATTAGCACTTCGTCGCCTTCTTGTAGTGTCACATTTCGTCTTTTTGCGTCGTAGTATTTCTTTTGTTTTTGCTGTGCCTGTAATATTGCTATCAGAGCCTTTTCCCGTATTTCCGCCATCTTTTCCAGTCTTTTATCCAATTCAACGCCTGTCGGTTGGGTTTTTAGCGTGAAATCTATTGGGAAAGTGGGTGGTACGCCAAAGAGCGCTTCGAACGGCGTCATTTTTATTGAATTATGGTAGTGTCTATTTAGCACGCTGGTGCAGACGTCAATGTATAAGTCCCAATCCGATTGGTCGGTGCATATGTAGCTTTTTAGTATTGTTTTGATATATTTAAATTGTGATTCAATCTGCCCCGACTGCTGTGGCATGTACGCAGTGTTATGCCGTGGGTTTGTTCCCATTTGCTTAATCAGTTCTTGAATGTATTCTGCTACGATGCTTGTGCCCAAGTCGCTGCGTAGTGTTTTGATTGGTCCAAACAGACAGTTTACTTTGAATAAGAATTTGCCGATTGTTTTACTATCGTTCTTTTTTATTGCTTCCGCGTAAAGACATTTTGCGAAATGGCATATGATCGCGACTATATATCGGTTTCTTAGTTTTGACACTGAGCATTGAGCTACGTCTATTGAGCATTTTCTGAAGGGGTATGGTTCAATGGCCGCCGGTGTCATCAGTCCAGCGGGGAAGCAGTTGCGAGGTTTTACTCTTTGACAGGTCGGGCATGATGCGATCCAAGCCTTTGTGTTTTCCTCCATTTGTTTCCAATAGAACCGCGGAAGGTAACGAGGCAGAGTCAGTTTGCATTAACCATTTTTCATATGCTGCATGAAGCACAGTAAGGTACTCTACTGACACTGGTTTTTCTTCAGGTCTCGCTTTGCGACACATTCTTTCATATACAATTTCAGGACTGCTTCGCAAATAAACGATTAAGTCCAAGCCAATGTCCATGTTGTTTTCTATCCACCTACACCATTCACACATTGCCGTGTATTCAGGATCTGTCAGAACCCCTTCGTCATGAGCCATTTCTACGAAACAGTGTATGTTATTTTGGAGAGATCTCTCAAAAATTTGAACAGCTTTGTCAGTATCTTTGGTCTGCTGTTTCAATCGTGACAACTGAACATTATGTTGGAAGGGGAAGTTCCATTTATCAGGGTCAGAGTAAAGGAGGTGCAATAAATTGTGCCCATGAAAATTTCTCCACTCAGCAACTGGTTCGGGGTAAGCATCCATTTCCGGGAATTGTTTATAATAGTCAATGAGAGTAGATTTGCCGCATCCAACATTTCCTTCGATCGAGACTTTAAAAGGCCTTTTCTTCAATTTCTTATCCATCTTGGCGGATACACTGCAAGAATGATTAGCCCTAATTCCAACAGCGATAACACGGTCAATCCACCCGCAATGCGGCGGCTGGTAGGGGCCTGTTGCAGGGGTTCACTAAAAGGTACTTCTCCTGTGACAGATATTCCGGAGTCCCGTATAGGTGATGTCCACAGCCTAAGCGCTTTTAGCGCCGCTGCTGAGGGGGTAATATGTACTGTCTCTCTTCTCGGATCTCCCTGTACAGTTTCTTTCCGAACTTGTGTCCTCGTACGGATAGAGCGAACTGGGGGGCTTGGCTTGGGGTGTCTCCACCTGCTTTTTCTATCCTACGGAGCGCTGCTCTAGCTTCGTATACTACTGCGCCATCTGCGCAAGGCGGCGCGCTCAGACAGCAAATCAGTGATTGGTGTTGATTCTGATACAAATATGATTTCATCAGCATTGCGTCCAGCTTCCCAACTGTATTGCTTGTGTCGATTTTGCTGTTGGGCAGTTGACAATCCAAGAATTTCTTGAGGTTCATCGTTAAAAATTCGAAAACTAGATACATTCGATTTTCTTCCATTAGAACTTCGTACAAACTGACAATGTTGGGGTGGTCTAATTCTTTGAGCAGTGTGACTTCTCTCAAGGCTGTAGACGGAATACCTTCATCATTTCCTTCCATTCTAATTTTCTTGATGGCCACAATCTGGTCAGTCTTTTTGCATCTTCCTTTGTAAACGACACCATAAGTGCCCTCCCCGATCTTTTCAATTTTAATATAACCATCCATGGTGGAATTAAGTTGTAACAAATTCACAAATTGAACAGGATGAAATAGGACACTGCAGAGTGCAAACAAGCTACCGTTCAGTCCATAAGTGGCTTGCCTTCACGCAAATTTTAAGGAAACACAAGGAGGAAACTTGATGATAACGGAAGGGATAAAAAAAAACCGCCGGGAAACTTTATGGCTTTTTGTTGTGTACAGTTTTTGGCGGTTATTCCTTTGGTTTTGAGTTGAAACCATAGCTGTCTTGGGAGTTTTTGATGAATCTTGATTTGAAGTATCTTCTATATGTGTAGAAGTGAATTATGCCTTTTATGACATGTTTTGCAGGAGTATTGGTTCTTACAAACAGAACTGGAATGATTGAATTTCATGAAGTTGAAACACAGGTTCTTCTCTTTGACAAATGATCGACGCACAGCGATTGATTTAGCTAAAAATGATTCGCAAAAATAAATGTGATGATCTTGAGTGCAGCATGGACATTTTTATTGAGACGAATTCTGTTTCGGCTTAACTGAGGCTGTGAGTGTTGCTTTGATGGTGGTTGCTTGGGTTTCGGCTTAGTTGACTTGGCTGCCGAACTGCTGAAGAAATAAACCCTATAAAAGAAATTAATAATCCCGAAGAAGAAATTAATAACCCAGACCCAAAAAATAAAAAACCAGACAAAAAACCCCTTCCGATCTTCATAATGCATTAAGATCCAGAAGAAATTAAAAAAAATACTTAAAGACTATGAATTCGATTTCTCCTTAAAAATTATTTCTAAAAAACAAATAATAATCGTTCTAAAATCAATACCAGATCACAATACCCTAACTCAGAAATTAAATGACCTAGGAATCGAATTATTTACTTTTCAAAGCTCTAGTGGAAAAATAACAAGACGTCTAATCAGAGGATTACCAATCAATTTTGATAGGGAAATTCTCAAACAATAATTAGAAAAACATCAACCAATAGAAGTCAAAAATATCCATCAATTACAACATGGATTCACTAAAGCCCCGATCCCTCTCTTCAAGATAGAAATGAAAAGTAATAAGAACTCTTGGATAAAATTAGATGAAATCTAGACAATTAACGATTATGAAATTAAGATTGAATGAATAGGGATCAAAAATATTGATATTCCTAACTGCAAAAAATGTCTCCAATATGGACATACAAAAAACTTTTGTTATCGTGAGATAGTATGTTTAATCTGCAATTTCCATCATTTAGGCACCGAATGTCCAATCCTAGAAAAATCTAAACAGGAAGAAGTCCAATGGAAGCCAGTGTGCTTACACTGTAAGGAACAACATTTAACAACCTAGAAAGGTTGTAAATTTTACAATAAATTAAGGAAACAAAGATTCAACCAGTATAAAAAAGTTGCCGAAGAATGTAAAAAAATAATACTTGAAGAATAGACAAATTTAGCAGATAGGAACAAAACCCAAAAAGACGAGAATTTCTCAAACAAAAATAAAATAACTAATAATATGAGAAAATTAAGAAATGAAATTAATAAAAATCTAGAATTAAAATATCAAGAGAAATTCTCTAGTCATGCATAAAAAAGAATTAATCTCTCTGAGAAGGGAGATAGCAGAATTGAAAACAAAGCTGACCCCATCTTGAATGATGTGTTATATCAACTAACTGTTAATACATAATTAGACAGCTGCTTCTTATCTCACCGGATAATGTCACTTAACACCCTGGAAACAGAGTAGAATCATAATGTAGTTGACCCTTCCCAAAACTTTGGAAATTGAAATAGTTTACCGTAATTTATACACAGTTGTTTTTTTCTGATCTTTATCAGATAATCTTTATAAACCGTCGTTGGAGGTTAACCATTCCTCAATAAAATTGTAGATAGCATTGTATTCGGATTTTATCCATAGGTTTTGCCGAATATAGCTCAATTTCCTGTTCTGGAAATTTTCACCGATTTCCAAAACACTGTAGATATTTTAACTCCTTGAAATATTTTTCTTCATTGATAAGTCGTCTTAATCAATTAATCAGATATTGACTCTTCGCTTATCAGCAGTTGTACATATCGGTAATATAATCTCTTGTCTAGATTGAGTCCGTATTAGATTAAGTTTAAATTCAGGTATTTATCCATTGTATAAATCATATTGTATTTTTTCTTAATTTTTAAATAAATTAAAAAAAAAAATCAAACCGAACATTGCAATATTCAAACCCAGTTGCTGATCCCAAAAACATTAGGTTCCGATACATATCTTCAAGCGCACACCGCACTATGGTCTGGGAGCGCCAAATCGTGGCCAAAAATCCGATTTTTGAAAGTGCGGAAATCTGGCAACCTAGCATGCAGCCCTTATCTACATCCCTTGGCAAGTGTGAAATGACCGATCGAATTTTTTTTAAGTGTTTTTAAGATCGGATATATGGTGGCCAACTTCACAGACTCAGAGGTAAATGAAGAAATGTGAGAATTCGAGGTGAACGTCATCACATATTACCTTGTGCTGTTTTGTTAAAAGTCGGCATAGATCCTCGATCAAATATGGAACAGAAAGCTCAAAGGGAGCACTTTTTGATAGTTTAATCGTTTTTAGTATTAAGATTAATTTTATGACCACCACGAGACTTCAAAGTTTTGTCCTAATTTAGGCAAACAATTACCTTCACCTTAACTTTTAGTTATCACTAACAAGAGCTAACACGTTCTTTTCGGTGCCAGAATGTAGCTCATATATTCCTCTAACAGGATATCATAGGTTTTTTTGCATCTTTTTGCCTCTGAGGCCTTTTTCGGTCATTTCAGTGCAGCGGTTGTGTGATTTTGTGAGTAATCCGATTCCGCTGTGCAACAAGATAAGAGAGATGAGGCAAGGTCAGCGTTGGACAAAGGGTGGATCTTATGTAATTTTGGCTGCTGAATCCGAAAATGATGCCTATTTTCTTCCAGCAGTTGCCAGTTTTCTGGAAAATGAAGTTTTTTTGCGGGAAAACGCATTTTTGAGCGAAATGATATTTTCTCCACAGAAGTGATGATAACTGGATAAAACGAAGGTCATTTTTTCATTCTTGAGATTTCATATGCATACGCATTTACCAACTCGCCTTCCTGTGGTGTAATGGTTGTAGTGCTAGCCCTATGATCAGAAGATCCCGAGTTTGACTTCCGCCCAGGCAACTCGAGCTTGATGATCGCAAGCCATATTACTGGGAGCTTATTGTTGGGAAGGGACTGATGGGGAAAGGAATTCAAGCACGGATATTAGACCTTAATAGCAATTTTAGTTCCGTTTTCTTGTATTTATTTTTTGAAATGGTTCAAGTTTATCATTCCACCTAAAACATTATATTAACATTTGTAACCATAAAAATCAGCGCAAAATGGTTGAACTGTTTCCAAGAAATATAAGAATATCAAGGCTATTAATTTTTAAGTATTCTAAAATATGTCCCGAAACTTTTCGTAGCAGGGTCTGGCGATCAAAGAGTTAGGCAATTTAAAAAAAAAAAACCGCCAGAAATGAACATTTTTGGAAGGAAATTTTTGTTCAGGGAGGGGACACTCTATACCTAGGCTTCATACCTCCCCCACCCCCATAATATATATCATGCTCTAGCCAGGACCAATAGACTAAAAAACATAATGCTAACTTTATTCAATTACGATAATGTCTTATCTTTTCCAGGGTAAAATATTCATTTTTAAGCCTTTTGCTCTGGTAAACGCGTCATTTTTGCAAAACTGAGTTAGCAAAGTGTAGTCTGGCAACCTTCAAAACACTAAACTGTCATTTAAAATGGCATCCGAATCATAGTTTGTATTCTTTTCTAATTTTTTAGTTTTAGGGTCCGCCGCCATCTTGGATTTGAAAATTTTGTAGAACTAAGGTCAAATTTGAATTCAGCGACCCTAAAAACATGAGCACACCAAATTTCATGATAATCTGACCATTTCCTGATTTATGACCACAATTCGGCGCCCTCAGACCATAGTGCACCGCCCCGCCACTAAAAATTGAATTTCCCGAATCAGACCCTACTCTCCAGTCTCCGATACCAGACCCATCCTGGAAGATATGGTCTACTCGTGCCGAAAATTTTACAAATCTGAAATTCCGAATTTTTTGCACAATCTGACAACGATGTATGGAAAATTATTAATGCCTTGCACCATCTGGCAACACTGTAAAATTCAATGTTGCCAAATTTTACCGATAATTAAATGATTTATTTATGTGCACCGCCCGTCAACGCTGTTGCATAACCTCCAAACTGAAGGGACAACATACACCATTGCATAACCCGTATATTGAAGGGGCTACATGCAATACCTCGCACGGAAAAAAAAGAGTCGGCATACAATACCACACATGTCCGGTAAATCCCATTTTGGCGATAAACACCAGGAATTTATCCATCAAAACAATATTAGTTTCCTAAGTTAAAAAGCCGTAGCGGAAAATTTACCACACTCAGATTGTCAAAGAACATCTGTTAGAATTTATTAGGAAATAAGTATATTCTACCTGATAAGTACTGAGTGGTAAACTATCCTTACTCTATCATTTTGAACTAGCCTGTAGCTGCAGTTTAAATTTACCATACTAGAGCAGTCAATTCAACCGACCGAAATGTCACTATGAACAGCAGTACTTTTGCCGTTGGTGAACAGCTGAGATGCGGTCCGCCATTTTTCCTTTGATGTCAGTTATAAATTCAGCACGGTGAGAGCCGGAGTCTGTGCGCGTGGTGTTCTTGATCTATACAAATTCATGTGAATTCACGCGTAATTTGCCCAAATTTGTGTTCAAATCGTCTATAAGGCCACCGTCGTTTGTTTGAATCTATCTAGTTTGACCTGCCACGTATATTTTCTGGGATTTCTCAGTGACTCGTATCGGACACTTTTTGGAGGTTAGGAGTTGCTGCAATGAATCTGGCTAGCGGAATGAGTGAATCATGAAAACTTGAAGTGTTATGCCTCGGCAAATTTTCGCGTTATAAAGTGAATATCAGTGCTGTGTAAAGTCATTTTGAAAGCGTTAAGATGCGTACATCTATTCGTGTTAAGATTTTCGAAGGTCAAAATAATCAGATGAAGGGCCAAATATGCGTGGAATTTCTGTTCAACTGTACAGTTTTAATCAAAATTTGAGTTTTCGCCCCACCGTGAACTTTGTGGCGATTGATTTTCGTGCAGTGTTTTTTTGCAGGTACATTTTGAACTATCTAGTTATAATGAATTAAACTTTTTGTGAAACTGATCTTGTCTGTAAATGATACCTTGACGTGAATACCAAGTATCGTTTTGGTATCATTTACCTACTTGAAACCAGTGAAGCAATTATCTGCTATTTCTCGTTGAAATTTTCTTCAAATGCCATTGCTTCTGAGTGACGGAATTTCGAATCAAAATGTAAGTAAAATATCCACTATTTTCGAATGTGTCTATGATAATCTGAGCGAGTTTTTTACAACACAAGAGGTGACCGTTAAATTAGGAGGGAAGTTTACCGTACTATCGGGTAACGAGCGCCGCTGCAAAGCGCGGGAAAACGTCACGCAGTGCGCGGGAATTGAGTTCGATTTACCATACTGATGGGTCATGTTACCGTGATCTGTGTTTGGTGAAGTTCTCATGAATGATATAGTTCTTATAAAAAGCTGTATAGTTGTGCCGTTTTTTTACCTCACAGTATGGTAAATCTAAATTAATTCGTGGTTAAGTGCCTCATACTTTTTTTTCCGTGCATGTGCATAACCTGGAAGATGAAGGGGCTACATGCAATACTTTTTACAGCGTTGCCATATTGCACAATACCCACCCCACAACACCGTTATTTAATTCATATTTTCCTGCACATTTTGCTATGTTACCCTTTCAATCTGTGGGTTATGCAATGGTGTAAGCGTTTTTTTCCTGCACTAAAGTCGCTATTTTTACCCTACTGGTAAGAATGAGAGGTATTCAAACAAAAACGAAAGAATGAAAACAACACATTACTTTAAATCCTCAGGCACATAAATAAGGAGATAAAGAAGAAAAAGTTGGAGGCCAATGACACAGGGCATCGCCGCATCGACTCTAGGAAAAGTAGTTCAAAATAAAAAGTTTATACATATAATTAGAACTTATTTCAGCTAAATACTAATTGACACAAACACGCATCCGAAAAAATTACAACTGAAAAATGAAAAAGGAAAGAAAGAAAGTCAAGAAAATTCAAACACTTTGTACTCAGGTCCAGATTTCTTTCAAAATAAAAAAAAAAATAATGGCTTCCTAAAAAAGTTAAAGTAAAAGTATTTCCTTCGACACGGGCTTCGGGCCTTAGAGAATTTTCATGTTTTGAAGTTCACTCTCCAGCAGATTTATATCTCAAATGACGGGCTGACGTTGAGCCTGGCCACTGGTACCAAAATTTGCTACATTTTCATTGACTCCGCTAAAAGTTTTAGTGTACGTTTTTGCATTTTGATGTACCTATTGTTTCTAGAGATATGTTGACCTCTACTTTAGCTTGTCGGTTCAAGCTTTGAAACTTCCGCACTGCACCTCTGTCTTCTGCGCTTCTTGCTTTTGCGATGAGTTTAACTTGCACACTAAATTAATTGAGTTATTTACATTGGCTGGCAATAACAAAAGTTATTGAGTTATTTACATTTGCTGAAAATAATATCGGACAGCAACTGTACCCAGCTACTGAAATACTGTCGGGTCAAAGCCGCATACATTTATTAAAAGGTAAAAATTGTGTTTTTAAACTAAAGTGACACTTTTGTTGCCATTGGAGGCATCAGCGATGTTGATTGATGAGCTGTGCGCAACCCAACATATCCGATAGCCGTCCGGCCAGTGGCACGATATAAGCCTCGACACACGATCAAATTCTGAACCAATTCAAATCGAAGTAGACCGGTTGATGACTGATGGTCACCACGCAACTGTGTTTTTTGATCAAAATTGGAGGAGCCGTCAAATTGTGAAGAAAATGCAGCCATATTCATCATTTCTTGCCGCACGAAACATTTCTGCAAGGTTTTCATTCGAACAATAAGCAACGACTTTCAAACTGATAACTCCCTACACTTTGATGGTGCTTGGTTCGAGAATTCGTTCGTGTATCGAGACCTTATGAGACGCACGAGGACGGTGCCCCAGTGCGAGGTGCACCTCAGCACAAACCCACTGAATCTCACCACCCTGATTATTTTCAACCCGGATTTTCCATCGAGCGGAATCAACGATTTTTAACATTGTACCTACCTTTTACTACAGGTCTGTTGCACACAAGAGATGAACGAAAGTGAATACACTTATTACAGGTGTAAAACCACACGAAAATTACGATGAGCACATGAAGAAAGTCCGTCTCGGAGTGCAATCTGCATTGTTTGTAACACGCTTTTTCAAATTTACCGCTGCCGCAAGGCAAACTGATGTTGCGTTGTGCGTGCACGCAGGCTAGAGAGATAGGAAAATGATCTCGATTTTGGGCTTAAACATTCTTCAATGTACATCACAACGTACGTAATCCTCCGATAGTAACTTCGCTTCCGATTGGTCCAATTATTCAACAGTCCCTTATCTTATCGATAAAGTAATAAACATTATTCAGATTGACACGGAGAGTAGGAGAGACTGACACGAAGGAGTTGAAAAAGTGACGGAATCCAACTGAAAGTGAGAAATGTAAGTATGCTACAGGAAGAAATTAAAAGTCTAAAACAATTTTAAAAAATTTGGAATGAATCTTTTTACCGATCCACAATCCTGGCAGTCACCGGATTATTCAGCAAAAATTTGGCTGTTCATCAACAACTGAGATAGGAAAGGAAATTGAGGCGGCTCCCGCGATCCGGCAACGCCGGATTTCCTCCATTTAAACCTATGCTAAATAATCGATTCTTGTCGGAGCACCTGGCCCCTCCAAAAATCGATACATTTCCATGGGTGTAAATGGAGAAAAGAAAGTGTTGCCAATTTGCTGGATCCGCCAATGAAAGGAAACTGCATGTATAAAAGGTAACGAAATATTGACGGTGGAACTCCTACACCACTTATACTTATCTCGGTCTTCGACGCTGAAGACTCCCTGTCATACATTATTTTTTGGATGAAAAGTTATCTTGATAGAAATTCTTAAAAAGTGTGCGAAGAAAATTTTGTTAAAACTTCAAGGAGTAATGTTGATTTTTTCTCCCTTAAAAAGATAAAATAGGCGAGCGGAGAATTTAAAACACAGCAATCGAGATACGTGGTTTGGCAGTTGCACCGTCGACATGTTGGCGCGTATACGTAGTATACCGCCTTTGCGATCGTTTCGACCCCCCCCTCGATACAATAACCGAGTCCCCTAGTTCCTTACCGAAAAGTGACTACCGCGAACTTCTGAGATTTTCCAAAGCGTGTAAAAAGTTTACTAATCCGTCAATAATAATGATTAAAATTTGTTTCTCATTCTGGGGCTCGCTAGTTTATGTGTAATGAATACCAAGAGTCTACGTTTCTTGGTTTTTTTTAAAAAAACCTTAGAATGGGGCGCGCTGATTTAAAATATGCATATATAAGCGGAAGCAAGCGAACTGATTCGAGGATGGCTGACCAGTTCGGCACTCCTTGAATGAGAATTTCACTCACTCCGTTTTGTTCACAACGTTGCTTTGACATATCTCCACAACACTGTTATCCTTTTCAAAAGTTGGTACTCCTTGCTCTGATAGCCGGGGCCACCAGGATAGTGGTAAGTGCAATCTGTGATGAGCCTCGAGACTCATTAGACCATTTGCTAAACGTGGCTCATACAGGAGTCCACTAAGCCCTCTCGTCCCCACGCTCCTGATCACTGCGTCGGCGTCACGAAGAACAATGGGCCTTGGGTCCCAACGCGGCCGATACCCGTACCCCAATTACTCACGCTTCATTAACCATTTCACCGTCACGCTAGGATTCATCCAATTTTCAAAAAAAATTGTTTCGCATGTATTTAGCAATTTTTTCCTTACTCTCCGTTAAAACACAAATAAAAAGAGACCTCATTCATAAAAATCGGCCGAATAGAAGAGAAGTTACAGTAATCGAAATCCGAAGAAATCAACAAAACCTCGACTCCTCGATACGAAAAATAAAATGAAGGGGAAAAAAAGAAAGTATAAATTACAATTAAATATAATTGACCTCAAAATTTGACAAACAATTCATTTATATACCTAACGCTGAAAAAACTGGGAGAAATTACAAAAAATTTGCCTCTTGCAAGGGGCTTCTTTGTAAGAATTTTGACCTGAAGACAACGGTCGAATAACAGCAGTACTCCATACAATACACGGTGTGCCTGAACGAGTTAAACATTTTTCATACGTCCAAATCGAAAAATCTTTATATTTTTAACTACAATGTTTCTTGAATCGTTTAAGCAAAAAAAAAAAAAAAAAAAATTCCGTCGAGATTCTGGAACGCAAAGGCGCTTTAAAAGTATTCTGGGGCTATAATAGCTAAATCACCGGTAGTAAATTCGTTATATTATTAAAAAGAAATTGACTCCATAGTTTAATTCCTTAGTTTCTTGAATACGATTATTTTAAGCACTTAAACATTTATACCACCAATTTTAGCCATGGGGTGATTTCCTGAGAGCCGATAATATCACGAATTTCTCATAGAACCCCTCAACAGTGGCTTGCTTTTTTGGCAGCCGATTCGGCCATCGAACCGGAGTTTAAATGGAAGCTGATAATAACCCAAAGCTCTGAGAAAAATTTTGAGATGAGTATAAGAACGGTTTGTTGTAAGTAGCGAGGAGAGGCGGGCAAAGCGGCTAAAATCCTATCTAATTTTTACAGTTTTTCTGTTGAATTAATGTTGCCGCGGGCTTCTGACTGTCCACACATAGTTCTGTTCAGCATATCGATACATAAGTATTTACATTTTACATACGTAGAATCTAATTTTCACGTCGGGGAGTTGACATATTTTGATTTTTTCGATTTTATACGGAAAATTGATGGTTTTTCGGGATTGAAATTATTATTGTTTCATGAAAAATAAATGCACCCAAAATGACTATAGCATATTGATTCTTACACATTTGCACTCACAAAATTGGTTGGTAAATTCAACGAGTGGGTGCATCGACCTGGTATATCAAGTTTCTGCAATTTTTTACGGCAAATCAGTAGATTTTCGGGATGTAGATTGCTTACTTTCAATTCATGAATGAATAAAGCAACGACATGGTTGAACTTCTTTGCATGGAAAGACGTTTAAAATAACAAAATCAAGACGTATTTAATGCAATTGCATTTATATCGAGTCAATTTCTTTTCAATAATATAACGGGATTTTTACTACCGGTGATTTGGGTATTTTAGCCCCAAAATACCTTTAAATCGACTTTATCTTCTAGGAGTTCGACAGAATTTTTCCTTTCTTCGCTTAAATTATTCCGTAGCACTTTTCTTCAAGAATCTGATAAGATTTTGCTTGAGGCAGATCAAAAAACTTAAATTCGATCGAATAGCTTTCTACTTTCACAATACACGGTCTCGTCAAGGTGCGTCTTTGACCTCGCAGTGTTGGATCGTGAATTCTCTTTTTATGCTGTTTGCCTATTTTGAAATCTCTGTAAATGAAAACTAAAGGGGTTGATATGTGCGAGTTAATGACGCGCCTTATCAACACATTGTGTTGGAGTTCACTGCTTGTTTTCTGTTGAAACACTTGGATTGCATTTTGCAAAAAGGAACCACTAGCATTGCAATGATGCTAAGATTGTGCAACTTCATCCTTTGCAATAAAATTGCGGAAATTGTGAAAAACCATGAAATTTAGATGGTAATTTTTGTCTTAAATTTACAGTTTTTAGCGAGTAAACTAGAGACTTTTAAGGGACAATCGGGTTTTTCCTCCAAGACAAAAGAAGTTGCACAATCTTAGCAACATTGCAATGCTAGTGGTTCCTTTTTGCAAAATGCAATCCACTTATAGTAAGTAAAGGGGGATACCTTCTATTTTCTGGAATTTGTATCTATGAATTTTCTCATCATTTTCAAAATCAGCGAAAAGCCAACGAGCCATGCCCTGAGGGAGTGTGAAATATGATAGGTCTCTCACTTTTTATCCCCATGCCATGAGTTATCATGCTTAATCCAAGTCTATCCATGTTCCGTCGCTTTTTGGACCAGACACGTAACTCCAATCAAAGGTTGTAAAATTGACTCAAACAATGAAATTTTTTACAGGAGTGTTCATGTACAATGTCTATCCAATTTATTTTATTTTTGCTTGAGATCAGAAGAAAAATCACTGTTAGAAATACATTCAGAAAATTTTCAGTTATAAATACCCATGATTCAGATGGTGAAAATCCAATTTGCAAGGAAAAAATTGGCAACATTGAAATGAAGTTAGGTTCTTTCGTGGAGGGAAAGACGGGTTTTCCTACTTTACAGCGATGTACTCCGCTCCTGCTGTATGCTCAATAGCTCAATCGATAGAAATTGCACCAAACTTTCTGCTTGGGCGATCAAATTTTTGTCAGTATAGGAAAAAAAGCACATGCAAATAAAGCAGCGGAGAAACTTTTAATTAAAATATATTTTGAATGAAAAAATGTTTCAAAATCAAGTAGAGTCTCGTTATGATAAAAACTTAACGCAAAATCAAATCGTGTTTAATATACAGAGTTAGTATGTACAAAATGTATGATTCACAGTCTTGGAAGAGTGGTTTTTAACTAACTTTACAAATGAACACATTGTACAATACACTTTTTGAGCGTATACATCAGAAAGACAAGGTTAACAATTTGAGCACTGACGTAGCAGGGGAGTTCCTGAGTTTCTCAACCGACTATGTGGCTACGATTAGGTGAAGATTGGTTAACATTGAGCTTGCATTATTTCGATGCACTTCGGTTTGAAGATCCTGAAACAAGTAAATAACGAAACATGTTTAAATATCATTTCATCATTCGGCCCACCATTCAAAGTGAAGCGCCATGGCCGACACATCGAGGATGAAATTTAGAGGACCACCTCTTTTCACGCTATTTTTAACAAAGAAAACGTGAAAACTTCACTGTTAACAGTTATCACAGAATATTCTACACTTACAGATTGAAAATCAAGGATATTGTACTAGGTACCGGGTTTGCAAGTTAAGGTACAACAAGGCCCACAGTTACAAGGAGGCAAGTTAAGTTGCAAGTGTAGGTATGCATGACTGAAGTATGTTTTATCATCGCCCTAAATAGCAATGGCTATGGGAAAAATTGAAAAAAATCCATTTTTTCCGGGTTTTTTTTTTGAAAATAAGCTTTTTATTGAAAAAACCTGTCAAAAATTTGCGTAAAGGAACCCCTTTTCAGTATGTCTAAATAAGTTCACGAGAAATATAACTTAAGCTAAAGTTTTGAAAAACCATCTGTAAAAATATGGAAATTGTTAAAGCTTAAATGTTTAAAAAATCTAAAAAAAATTAATATAATATCTAAAAATTACTTTAAAAAGCACTAAAAAGGGTTTCCTCTTCCGCATTTTTTTAAAACTGTTTAACAAGATTTTGAATAGTGTTTTTCAATAGTTACTTCCACTAGGGCTAATTTCACGTATGAAAAGCATCAGTCTTGGTCAACACTTTGATCTGATAATAATGTGACCTGCAGAAAATTAGACAAATGATGTTGTTAGTGATTCTATTTTAAGATAACCTTATATCTCGTGTTCCTCTTCATTTGATGAGATCTACATGATAGCAAGGTCAGGCGATACCAGATGAAACATTTAGCTAAAGGAAGTGATGATTTAAGGAATCTCACCTTTTATTAGAATTTTCTTGAAATCGTCTACGCACGACTTTGAGTTCTACTTCACCTGATCGAATTTTCTTGAACACCCCGATTGCTTCGGCGTGGGACATTCCTTGCAAACTTTCATCATTCACCGCCAAAATTTCGTCACCTGAAACAAACAAAACGGGAATAAATGATAAGCACTACGCACTCCCTAAAATGATTAACCACACGACGAGAATTCAGAATATGCGAAGATGGTAGGTATAGATGGACCACATTTTGCAGTAAAGAACCACTATTTCTGGCTCATTTTAGAAACAACATATATGCGATTGGTTTCCTTACGCAAAAATGTGCTATTACAGAAGAGCCAGACATAGTGGTCCCATGTTGCAAAATGTAATCCAGATATGTTGCCGTGCCAAGGAAAAATGACATATGAACATTCGAGAGGTACCTTCAATGATGCGTCAGTTTTCCCTATATCAAATCGACCAACTTTTTACGTTGAAAATCTATGCGACCTCGTTGGAAGTTAGTCGCCAGCCACCAGCGGAGTGATCATTTAAATTGATAGACATAGCTATAGACAAAGAAGACAAAGGGAGTATGGAGCGATCCTATTGGTTGCAACTGGTGGTTCTTATACGGACTAAGAGGAGAAATGATGGACTAACTGTTGGATCCCTTGTCGGTTGCCATTAGTTAGTCTATTACCTACTTACCTCCTTTGTCCATTGCAACCACCCGCTTCCACCAATAGGATCCTACCATGTCCTTTTTGTCTTCTTTGTCTATGGCTTTGTCTATTAATTCCAATAATCGGCCCGCAGAATCGAACCTGGATCGCATCGGTGATAATCTAGTGCGCGAGCCACTCGTCTTTTGCGGCTTCTGGGAATGGGGAAGAAAATCAGAGTACCAGTGGCGTGGCGTGAATTGTGATGTATCGATTGTTATGCCATTTAAACCCATGGTAAAGAATCGATTATTAAGGTGTTCGCTGCGAACACCCTATTTATCGATCCTTTTCCATAGGTTTGAATGACCGATCAATCGATATATCGCAAAGCACGCCACGCCACTGCAGAGCACGTAAGTTCGGCAGGACACTTTCATCAATATCCGATGTCTCAGAGTAGCCTACGGTTTAGGTCAATTTATCACAAAATTGTGTTGAGCGACCGAATCCTTTACGTCAGCCTGACACAAAAAAGTAACACAGAGTGTCGTCAAACACAGACATTTTTAACTGTGTAGCTCTTTCGTGAAAGGCTACGACGATTTACGCGACGATTTTCAAGTTGGGATGCTGGAGTTTTTTAGCCAACGTGCGTAAAAAGTTCATCTTAAAGCTGATATCTCATTACAGCCGCCAGCATCCGCTTGCCCAAGTCTCGGGCTGGTTTTCACGACCTCTCGAGCTTTGTAGCAGAAAATTCAGGAGGCTGCACTGCACTGAGGATTTGCCAAACAAGGCCGAAACGCGTCTGCAGTTGCCTTCCTGAATGGACGTAACTATATAGTGTTGCTCCAAACAGCGTATCTCTTTGAGGTAATGTTGGACCGCATTAATCAGAAAGGAACCAAGGCACATCAGCTATTGCCAAATTTTATTTGGCAATTCAATTTTTTACATGGAAACAGTTGTGCGGATTTTTGTGCAAATTTCAGCGAATTTTCTCCATAGTACGAAGCAAATTTCTTAAAATTTTCAAAGGAATTCACGGAAACGTTCTCTTATAAAAAATTAAATTACCCAGTTAAATTTGGCAATAGCTGATGTGGCTTGGTTCCTTTCTGCTTAATAGAGTCCAATTGTGCTTGTGTGTGATCTACTTCCCTCTGTAGTGAGATATCAGCCTTAAGGTGATTCGATGGACGCCATATCTTGTGTCAGAACGGCATGCGATATATCGCATCAATTGGTTCCATTTTTTCAGCTACTCGTCATTTTTCTCCAATTTTGAGATCGCAATTCTGTTGTCAGGAGACTAAAGCACTCACTTACCAATTTTAACAAAGAAATTCAATGTAATAAAGGCGTGGTTTTTTTAGAGAGAAAATATCGCATTCGATCCTGATATCGAAACTGCACTCGAATGCGATATTTTCTCTCTCAAAAAACCACGCCTTTATTACGTTAAATTTCTTCCTTAAAATTGGTAAGTGAGTGCTTTAGTCTCCCGACAACAGAGCTGCGATCTCAAAATTCGAGAAAAATTACGAGTAGCTGAAAAAGTAGAGCCAATCTATGCGATACATCCCACGTCGTTCTGACACAAAATATGGCGTCCATCGAATCGCCTTAAGCTGAACTTTTTACGCACGTCGGATATAAAGCTCCAACACCCCGTCTTACGACCCGTGCGTTTACCGCGATCAGTTTGTGACTTTCAAGTTGTTCCAAGGGCTTTGGTTGGCAGCGTCGCGCAGAGGACAACTTTAAACTGGCCGATGCAGATGATGTAACAGAAGAGCGAGGAGCAAGGGCCGGCCGCAGACCACAAGCACAGGTCTGGGTCCTGATATTCGATCGGATGGGATCGGTCTGCGAGCTGCGACTTGGACTTCGGTAGCTCGGAGCTTGTAAAAGCCGGCCGGCGAGAGGCGGTGTGGTGTGAGTGTGGCGCGCGACCACGCTCTTGCTCTTGTTTCACTTTCCTCCAGACGGACAGTGAAAGGGATATAGGAGTCGCGATTATTCGCCACGAGTCACTGCAAAAGCGAGCGCACTCGAGCACCAAGCTCGTAAGGCAACACGCCGGCCGTGTCACCTCACCACTGCGTTGGGGGCATCTTACACTGGAAAAAAAACACATTGGATCTAGAGTGCAGACTCTTGAAAACATCGACAAGAAAAAGCACTCTTGATTCAATCAGAATCTAGCTTAAATCAAGAACCAAGCCTCTTAATTTAAGCGGATATCAAGCAAAAACCGATTTTGATTCAAGCAAAAATCCGATTGAATCAAGAGTATTTTTTCTTGTCAATGTTTTCAAGAGCCTGGACTAAAGATCCAATGTGTTTTTTTTCCAGTGTGTTTGTGAGATTATACATCGAGCGTTGAGCGTTGACAGTGTAAATTGTGAATGTGAACTCCGTTGAGGAATGAATGAACGCGGACTACGCTGATTGAACAAATATTTCGCGATGAGAAACGTCTGTAATGTGCTCATTTATGAAAGCATCCATTTGCGTAGGGAATTCAATGAGTCAAAAAACACGAGAAAGCTTGAAGCGACTTAAACGCCGCGGTAGAAAAGTAAACCATTTTAAGATGCGGCATCTTCCTATTCCTTCGATCCAGTTTGGTTATAATAGCAACGTTTTTTTTTTTTTTTTTTTTTTTTTTTTTTTTTTTNTTTTTTTTTTTTTTTTTTTTTTTTTTCCAACGCCTTAATGAATCAGGAAGACACAGGAAAGCTTGGAGACTTAAACGAAGTGCTAGAAAAGTAAACCATTTCAAGATGCGACATCTTCCTATTCGTCTGATTCAGTTGGTCATGATAGAAACGTTTTTTTCCAACACCTTAATAAATTGGAAAGACACTGGGAAGCTTGGAGACTTAAACGCAGCGGTAGAAAAGTAAACCATTTCCATAGATAGAAACGTGATGGTATGAAAGGTTTTTTTTTCCAACGCTTTAATGAATCGAGAAAACACAGGAAAGCTTGGAGACTTAAACGCAGTGCTAGAAAAGTGAACCACTTCAAGATGCGACATCTTCCTCCTTCGATCCAGTTTGATTATGATAGAAACTTTTTTTTCCAACGCCTTAATGAATCAGGAAGACACAGGGAAGCTTGGAGACTTAAACGCAGCGGTAGAAAAGTAAACCATTTCAAGATGCGACATCTTCCTAATTCTTCGATCCAGTTTGGTTATGATAGAAACGTTTCCCCCCCCCCCCCCCNAACGCCTTAATGAATCAGGAAGACACAAGATAGCTTGGAGACTTAAACGCAGCGGTAAAAAAGTAAACCATTTAATTTCGTGTCGTGACAACTCCCTAATTGCCCATGATTGAAAAATGTGTTATTCTTTAACACCTTAATGGCACATACCTACTGCTAAAGAGCAATACCGCTGAAATGCAAACTAACGATTTTACAGCACGAAGAATAATCTTTCCTATTTTTGTAATTTTAAGGTTGCGTTCGCATTTTGTTCATACAATACAGCGTCATTACAGCAGCGTTCCCATTTGGAAATGGAAAAAGCTCAAAAAATTAACTTGCGTCTTTTATATTATAGGATGCAGCAAAGTAGTTAGCCGGTATTGTTCCTTGGTCATCGATATATACTGCTGTGCTAGGGAAGAACGCCGTATGAACCTTCAGGCGTTGCCAAATTTTCTTTGGTAAGTCACAAATTCTCGGGAAAATTTGTCAATATTTTTCTTCCAATTTTTCATATGATTTTGTTCGCAATTTCATCTAAAGTTTCTGAAAATGCCGAGAAAAAATATTCTCGTTTTGCTCCCTTCGTGGCTCCAATATTGGTTCCTCTCTTTGTTTTAGATACATTATGTAGCTCCATGACATCCGTGTTATGTTTGCACGGACCCCATCCGTGACGGACGGGTGGGCCGTCTGGTGTGTTTCAGATTCTCATCGGTCCGGATTTTACTGGGGCCATAAAGACTGATAAAGCGACTGCCGCGACCGATTGAGAGAAACCATCGCCGCACAGCGGAACGGGTCAATTAGAGAAGTCGGACAAAATTTGGAAACTTTATAAAGCTCGTAACTTGATTATCACAAAACGTGGAAGTCTTAAGAGTGGTCCCGTTTGTTCTCTCGTAAAATTTACTTCGAGAAGCTCCCCTCAAAATTTTAAATTTCACGAAATAAACATCTAAATTGGCAGTTTCAATGAAGAATATCATACACTGAAAAAAAATTCTCGGCGTTTTTACCAAGTTCCGTTGGTACCTTTACCATCTCACTTTTTTACCAATTATTTGGTAATTTTACCAAGACAGACTGGTAAGTTTACCTAAAAACCGGTATTTTTACTGTTTTTTTCAGGTAAGAATACCACTTTTATTGGTAATAAATTCCCGGTAACTTTGCCATTTTATCTCGATAATTCTACCACAGTCGATAAAAAATATTGACGTTTTTACCAAGGTCCAGTAAAATTACCGAGAAAGTTCAATAATTTTACCGAGATTTCTCGGTAAAATTACCAATTCCATAAATGGTAATTTTACCAAGAAAAAACTGGGATCAAATAGAACCCTGAATTCTTGGTAATTTTACCCTTTTCTTAGTAAATACACCGAGATTTTTTTTTTTTCAGTATATCCGACCTCTCTCATTGACTCGATCTCTTGAGCGTCGGCTGGCCCATCACGCTCTGGAGCGAAACGAATCTTGATGGCGGCCAATGTGAAAGTTCCTTGAGGATTCTGTTCACAATTCCCGTGCCTCATCCTCCATGAACTTTCGACTCCTATCGGCGAAAAGAGGGACGTGTCATGGCGGACCCGAAATTTATTGGGCCTTGTTAACATGAGCGTTTTAGATACTACTTCAGCTACCGCGCGGGCGAGATAATTATGCAGTGAATGAGACAAAAAAAGTTCACCATCGGAATTCTTGAGTGTCTCCTGCAAATTGCGGAGGAGACTGTATTTTAGGGTTTTTGATTGTCTCCTGCAAAATTGGAAGAGCCCATGTTCTCTCGCCTTGTTTCTTTCCTTATTATAAATAATCTATGTCTACCGCCTATTAAGGTAAAAAATTGCCATGCTACTAAAAATTAGTATATGTAATATCAATAAATCGCTCGATTTTCGAAACATCGATGAATTTAGATACACAAGGGAGGGTCTTCGAAAATGTCTGTCGATTTACAATTTTAGGACTAAATAATGTTTCATCTTTTGACCAATATTTTAGACATATCACTGGAAAAAAAAATCGGACATATATGTGAACCGAACGTCAGATGGTGTTACATATCATCCCATAAATTCGATTTGGGAAACTGAACTTTCGGTTCGTACAACCGATCGTTCGGCATGTATGACTAAACTTTGTTCGTCGGTTCACTTTGCCACACAAGTTCGGTTACACGAACCGAAAGTTTGGTTTGACAAACCGAAAATTCACTTTGACGAACCGACATGTGACTCTGTACCGCATGTGATTGCAATAAGACGCGGAGTCATTATCTTGAGCTTATAGTTTGGAATAAATTTTTTTCAAAAAGGACTGTACGACTGACTCAATATTATATAATCTCGGTAAATCTCTGTCTTATTTTTTAAACGAAAAAATTAGCAAAACTGAAACTTAAAATTCTAAAAAATTGCAGTAAGTTTAATGACGTTATGCTGTTTTAGTAGTCTTCGCTGAAGAAACAAAACACGCGGAGAATTAGGCAATATGAAATGCAGTTAGGTTGATTCTACACTGGAAAAAAAACACATTGGATCTAGAGTCCAGACTCTTAAAAACATCGACAAGAAAAAATACTCTTCATTCAATCAAATTTAAGCTTCAATCAAGAACCAAGCCTCATAATTTGAGCGGATTTCCTTTTGATTTCAGTTTAAATCTGATTGAATCAAGAGTCCTTTTTTTGTCAATGTGTTCAAGAGTCTGGACTCTAGATCCAATGTGTTTTTTTCCAGTGTAGTTAAAATCGTCCAAATATCATATGAGGATAAAAATTAAGCGACACTCACCTTCCATGAGCAACCCCTGCTCGGCGGCCTGCCCGGTTGCGAAGATCGTCTTGACGAAGATGCCCATCTCCCCCCGCGGGGAGTCACGACCTCCGACGATGCTGAACCCAAGCGACTTCTTCCCGATGCCTTTGCTGAAGCAGACAGAGAACTGGTTCGTCGTGATCGTCTGCCCGAAGTCCGACATCGACTCCCCGAGACCCGACGCCAGCACCCTGTTGATGATCGCCTTCGCCTCCTGCTGCCTAGACCCTTGCTCCCAGCCCCTCTGGGACACCTCACCGAACGGGTTTGAAACGAAAGGATTCGTCGACGAGGTCGAAGAACTACTCGAGGGGCTCGACGTGAAGGGGTTCGTGGACGAAACGAAGGGGTTGGTCGACGAACTGGTCGACGACGACGAGGAGGTGGTGGATGAAGAGCTGGAGTAGTTGACCGAGAAGAAGTTCTGGCTGAGATCAGGGTGGGCGGGGAAGTGGGAAGCGGTGTGGAAGTCGGGGGTGTCCGGCTTCGCGAAGGACGATTCGGGATCGCCCTGGGACGATGTTTCGGGCTTGGTGAAGACCGAGTCTGACTTGGAGGACTCGCTGGAGTCGGAGTCGATGCTGATGGTGCGCATGACGACGCGGCTGCTGGGGGTGGGGGTTGGGGTGGTGGAAGGGGGTCGGTCCCGAGGGGGGTCGGCGGGCGGTCGGGCGGTGAAGGGGGTCTCCTGGCGGACGACGACGATGTCCACGTGGAAGCCGTGGCCGCTTGAGCTCGGTTCGCATTTGCTCAGGATCTCCTGGACCTCTTGGAGGGCCGTGATCCCGCGCAGAACCCGTCCGTTCACGTTTACCACCTCGTCCCCGACGCAGATGCGGCCGTCCCTGAAAAGAAACGAAACGAATTAGATATTCAGAAACATGGATGAAATGAAATAGAGAAAAATGAAAAATGAAAAATGAAAAATGAAATAATGAAATAGAGTCCACGGAAAAACAAGTGTCAGGGGTTATTCCCCCAAAATTGTTCTACTACTCAAAGTTGGATGATATAGACATTTCCAATTAATTTTGGTAGCACCGCAACTCAAGTTGAGGTAGTACAGTAACATTTGAGTTAGTTACCTAATTTATCGGGATACTACCACAATTAATTAGGTTATTACCACAATTAATCGGGGTATTACCACAAGTAATTGGAAATGTCCATATCGTCCAACTGTTGGGACTCAACCCCTACCTCTTTTTTTTCCGTGTCAAGTCTTGTGTAATAGGTATGTGGCAAGGAAGTTTTGCAGGGTTGTAGTATATCGACGGTAAAACTACCAAACCACGTATCTCAGTTTGCGACGTCGCAGACTTCCTATCATGCTTCATTTTTTGAATGGAAAACTACTCGACGTCTATTCGTGAAAACTTCCGTGATTTTTTCTCTTCGTGCGGAAAAAAATCTGTGAAAATTGGAAGGAATTATACTGATTTGATCTCCCTCAAAAAAATAAAATGCGAGTGGAGATTTTTAAACACTGCAAACGAGATACGTGGTCTGGTAGTTTCACCCTCGATATGGTTCTTCTTACGTGAAATATCGTTAAGAAACTGCAAAGTTCATTTAGAAATTCAAAAGATCATGGAGGAAAAAAGCTAATCAAAATGTAACCATTCAAAAGCCGACAGTCGAGTTGACGTGGCAAGGCAATTCCTTAATATGAATTCAGCCAATCAGCAAATGCCGTTTCCCCGCCTGGGGAGCATGGCTGGGTAGTCGAATGCGTCTGAGTTTTTCTCGAAATCAAAGTTTCTCTTATTTGATGAGTCATAGTTTCATTAATGTCTCATTCATAACAAGTTTGGAAATCGAATAAGTTGGATATATCAAGAATAAAGTAGCCATACATCAGTTTATTGCAAAGCAATTCGATGACAGAGTTGAAGCCCCCAATAGTATAGAGGCAAGATATAAGTGACCCGAAATTTAAATACGACGATTGGCTGAATGGTGAATAAAGAAAAGTTATAGGTGCGAAAATGAATAAAATTGGTTCGCAGTATTAAGAATATCTGATGGAGAGAGTTAAGCATTGACAGATTATGACATAGGTATGGTGTTGCTAATGGCACTACGATCCAGTCGTAACACGGTGAAACCGGTCGCGGTTTACTATTAAACTGGCTCAATGGCTCAATGCTCGCTTAAATCTGTCAATGCTAAGCTCTCTCCCCGTCAAGTCGTTTTATGCGATAAATAAAATTTGACTGATTTTCGGGTCTGTGTCCTACATCTAATTGACCCACACCAACTCTGCTAAGATAAAACGACGTATGAGCATTCGACATCTGCCAAATTTCCATTGATAAAATTTTTACTCGTGAGGAAAATTATGAAATTTTTCCTTGAAAGTTTTAGGAACTTTAGATCAGAATACGAACAAAATTCTCTGAGAAATTGGAAGATAAATATTCATAAGTTTACCAGGGAATGCGCGGTTTATTAAAGACAATTTGGCAACACCTGAAGGTTCATACGGCGTTTTTCCTTCGCACGACAGAACTGTGGGTCATCGTTGTGTGATCCAGTTTTTGAAGATATGAATCGCTCTATATGACGAGGATTTATCTTGACAGTTTATCAAATAATTGAAGAATCAAAGGCTGCTCGTGGAACGGGCTAGGATTTAGAACGTACTTCAAAAAATGTGATTTTGCTTATAAGTAGTAACATTTCTTTTTTTAAAGTTTAGCTCTTACGCGGGCACACTTTGAGTTGTTCTCTCTTGAAATTGTTGGCTTTAAGTTTTCTAAGATCTGTGTATTTAGTCCGTGTGAATCAAAATAGACACTGAGAATGTTTAAGTTTGCCCAAAAAGTAACATATATTCGATAAGGGATAATCGGCACCTATCTTGCTATATCGAGAAATACGTGTTTGAAGTTTCGGAATTACATGGATCCTTACGGCGAAAAAACAGATCAAACTGACTTTTTGATGCTTAAAAATTGGAATTTGAGAGCGAATTTTTCGCAGAATATGCATTAAGACAAGTTTTACTTGAAATCATTAAAAGCTCAATTTTTCAAAATCTGCACTTATGATACGCCTTGTCCTTCAAGCCCATCAATTATCAAATAGCTAAAATTTAACCGATATTTATAGTACCTAAAGTGAAATACTACATAATATTCAACGGCAAAGATGTATCGCACCTCATCATTTTCTTTAGAGAAATATTTTACCAATTGGCGCTTTTAAATCAAAATAAACTATATCCATTTTGACATGAGCCCTGTCATGCATGTTTTCTCATAGCTCAGGGCTCATACCAGTATATATACAGTTCCTTTTGTTTTAAATACATCCTAATAATGACAGGACATGGCAATACCAAGCTCATATAACTGTAACAATAAAAAAGGGACAAATAAACGCCTTCATATTTTAAGTATGCAACACGCACAGTCATAGAGTGCGAATAGTTTCACGTAGGCGGATCATTGCGGGGTCGAAGCGCTCGGCTGCTTTCTATGCAGGCGCGTTTTTAAGGTTCCCCAAGGAAGATGACCATTTTCAGATGAAAGACTCGCTCACCAAAATTACGAATATCAATTTTGAGAAAACTACACTACCGCTAAAAAAATAAATGATAGAAAAACGATTATCGTTCTCCGTGCAGCGTGCTTTCACATCAGATGCATTAAATAAAGGTATCACAGGTTAATCTGTTCCAAATATGTTAGGCCCTTCTCCTCCATCCTGTCGTTGAGATGGTGCGCCATTTGAACGCATTGCCATTAGTATACTAAAATTCAGGAGGCAGGCTGAAATTAAAAAGCGCTCCTTGTCGACTGACGAGCGCTTAAGGTGATTCGATGGACGCCATATTTTGTGTCAGAACGGCATGCGATATATCGCATCAATTGGTTCCATTTTTTCAGCTACTCGTCATTTTTCTCCGCAATTTTGAGATCGCAATTCTGTTGTTAGGAGACTAAAACACTCACTTTACCAATTTTAACAAAGAAATTCAACGTAAGAAAGGCGTGGTTTTTTTTTAGAGAGAAAATATCGTATTCGAGTGCAGTTCCGATATCAGTATCGAATGCGATATTTTTCCTCTAAAAAAACCACGCCTTTATTACGTTGAATTTCTTTGTTAAAATTGGTAAGTGAGTGCTTCAGTCTCCTGAGAACAGAATTACGATCTCAAAATTGGAGAAAAATGACGAGTAGCTGAAAAAATGGAACCAATTGATGCGATATATCGCACGTCGTTCTGATACAACATATGGCGTCCATCGAATCACCGTAATATTTTGAAGTGGCAATACCGCTCGAATGCTAATTTTTACCGAAGTAAACCCCGAGGATGAAACTAAACAATACAGTTTGCTTTCCCTAAATCGATCCCCGTTCGAAAACAGAGAAACCGTTTTTGAGTGCTGTTCTCCGGGGTCGCCTACAGAGAGCGCACGCACTTCTCGGCGTGTACGGGGGGAAATTTCGTGACCGGAATACTTCTTCACCCCGAGCAAAAACCGCGTAACTGAAACGAAAATCGTATTCACATTTGCGGTTTTTACCGCGGCGATCGGGCGCTCGACTTATCTCGTCCATATTCCGAAAACGCTTGCTCGGTATTGACACAGATCAAAAGCACGTATTTCACCGCCGGTCCGTTCGGTTACGGATTAATGGCCGCGCCTCTCGGAAACCTCGTCAGCTCGTTATTGTTTGGCCTCGTAACGAGAAGGTGAGCTCACGAGAAAAAAAAAGGAGAAAAAATTATAAAACATGTAGATGGAGGGGAGGGATACGGAGAAAATATGAATGGATGATTTTGTCACCCTACACCGCAAAAACGTCGTAAGGGTTAGCCGGTGTTGCCGCTGTTAGCTTGAAAAATTTAAAGGCGTTATCTTAATACGTCGTTTCCCTCACGAAAGAACGTAACTCCATTTCAATGTTGCCAAATTCCTCCTCGCAAATTGCTGAATAACTAAGAGAATCTTGGGCTTTTCTAACTGAAAATTTTACAGATTTATCCGCAGATTCCTTGCCAAAATCAGAAAAATTTGGATCAAAGTTCCACGGGTATATTTTTGTAAAATAAGTTAATTGTTGTGGTCAATTTAGCAACCTTGGAATGGACTTACGTTCCTTCGACCGGGAGACGACGAATAGGTCATCGGATGTAGAGTACCTATACTTACATGCTAAGGAAGAACGCCGTAGGAACCTTCAGGCGTTGCCAAATTTCCTTTGGTAAATCACAAATTCTCGGGAAAATTTGTCAATATTTTTTTTTTCAATTTTTCATACAGTTTTGTTCGCAATTCCACTTAAGGTTTCTAAAAATTTCAAGGAAAAATATTCATAGCTTTCCGCAAAAATAATAATTTAATCGGAGGAAATTTGGCAACTCGAATGTTCATACGGCGTTCTTCCTTAGCACGGCAGCTTTCAGGGTGATCCAGGGTTAAACGGCTAGACTGCAGGAGCCGAAACACCCCCAACACCCTCTTTAAATTGGGATTTCGGTTTTTTTAGATCATTTATAAATTCAGGGCATGAAAGTACGGGGGAATACAAATTTTCATGAGATTGGTTTCACAAGCGTTGCCAAAAATCAGGAAAAACGATTTACTTTCCGACATTGTTGATTTTTAAGGGGGGGGGGAGGGCCCCAGAAATAATCGTACTCCTCCGCGTGAATTCTATTGCCGCAAAATTTTCAGTAAAAAAATATATATTTATAAAAAAAAAAAAGAATTTTGACAACAACGACGTGAACTGACTCTTACGGTGTATTTGCAATCGAGTGAGGAACTTCATTCTTTGATGACGCTAGGGAGCGTTACTGATTTTTAGTGCAGCACAAACACGTGTTCAAGGGAGGCAAACAATGTTAAGACTATTACGGGAGCGCGCATACGGGCATTGAAATAACGAAGCAGGTTGAGAACTCTCGATTTCTGACTGGGATAGAGTATCGTGTAAACACTTCACTCACGCGTGTATTGTCCTCGGAACATTATCATTCCCAACCACGTTCCTAACCCGCCGTGCTGAGGAAGAACGCCGTATGAATATCCTAAAGTTGCCAAATTTATCGTTGTGAAAAACTCATTTTTGAGGAACTTTATGATATTTTCCATTCAAATTTTCAGAAACTGTGGATTGAATTGAAAGATAAATTTTCTGGAAATAGAAGGAGAAAAATATTCAGAAGCTTTCTTGGAAAATTATAATTGATCAGAAGTTTGACAACGTCTGAAGGCTCATGCGGCGTTTTTCCTTAGTCTAGTAATATAGTCAGGTGTCGAACGTTTTTTTTTATAAAATCAAGCGCGCATCCAGGCTCTTGAACCGAGGATTACGTGGACTGCGATTCCCGAAAGAAACCGAGTATTTTGAGAGTCAGACGGCCTGCTCTATGAACCAAATTTTTGACGAGGACAATTTTCCTCTTCATTTTCCGATCAAATTTAATTGATGAGACATCATGATTTTCAAAATGTATGGGATTTCTACAATTTATGGGATTTTCAATTGAAAATGATCATAATAAGGAGTTTCAGACCTCTGAATTTTAAATTTTTTCTTGCGCTCATAATCATGCGTTTTGCTGACGGCTACTAATGTTTTTATGGGGATATTTTCTTTATTATCTTTGGAATAAAATGATACAATTTTAATTCCTAATAGAACAAGAAGAAACAAGGAAAGCTATTCGAAGCTTCCGAAGCTACTCTGGAAGAAACAAAGAAACTCGTATGATTTTCCTTGTTTCTTCCGATTGGCAATGAGATGATTATATTTCAAAACGCACTGGTTTTTTCTATATTTTCTTATTTTTTGTCCTGTTCTGTATCCGTTCCCCAGATTAAGTTGTTACTCAATTAGGAACTAAAATAGTACAGATTGAGTCTCAAGGAGTTCAGAAGATTCAGTTTTTTAGTTTCTCGATATGAATTGGTTATAGTTTTATCAAAATATTAATTCAGGCTGGACTAATAATATTCAAAATTTTAAATGATTTGAACTAAAAATTCATTTCCGTGTGTGTTCATTTTACGAAATGTCAATGAGCTTTTACTTCTTTTCTGCGAATTGAATGTCATTACTTAGAAATTGGAAAAACAATCAATCGTCACAAGATTCCTTCCTGCGATTTCGTCTGGAAGAAGTAAGCAGAAAATACGTACGTCACAGAAAAAATTATACCGTCGAAGGAAAATTTATTCATTTATTCTCGATCGGAGGTGAATACAAATGAAATTACTGCAGCTGTCATTAAAATTGAAATTTCCGGGGTAAAAGCATCGCTGACAAAATCAGCGTGGAATTTCGCGAACGGCTTTCAAAGAGCACAACCCGACCTGCCTCTCCATAAAATGCGGTTCCTGTTTTCGAAAAATGCAGACCTTTTTGGCTTGAAAGCCGGACGTTTCAAGTTTACGGAGTTCGAGTTCGAAATAAAAGATTCGGCCGAGAAAAAGGACCGATGAAAAAAAGCCGATAATAAAGGGTGCTCCGTGTAAAATGTCATCACCAGTAATAATTACCGGCTTTTGATTTGGACTTACAGGCACGCGTTACCAGGCCGAGAATTTCGGGCCCTTTTTTGGCTTTGATAATCCGTAAGAACCAGGAAAAACTGCCCGCAAAATTCCTATGCGCTTTTAGCTAGCTACTGTTTTAATGAAAACCTTAATTGAAAATGTTTGATATTTGCTTAAAAGGCAACTTTCTCTGATGGTGCCTTCTTTGGTTAGCAGTGCGATAAAATGATGGTATGCACTCGCAGGGCCGGATTAAGGGAATGGCCACATGGGCCGCGGCCCATGGCGGCAAATTTTACATTTTTTTTAAATGTAGGTGAAAAAAAATCGAATTTAGAAAAAAAATTACAAACGAGAAAAGGCAACAAAATAGTAATTTCTAATTTTGTCGTCTTTCAGTGATACAAGAGATAGCACCTTTAATTAGTCGACTTAAGAGAGAAACCAAACACGCAATTTGGTCTGGTCTTTGGTCGCGACTTAGAGAGAAATGATGACGCGGACTTGAGATGAAAAGGAGAAGCCCTCGGCGCGGCAGCCGGCATGTAACACATATTAGCACCTTCAAGACTGCACGAATACTTCACGCATTGCATCAAACACAGTGCGGTCACTGCAGTCAGCGAGAAACGGATAGCGCCTGCAAGAATGCATGAATACTTCGCGCATTGCGCCAAAGACAGTCCAGTCAACGTGAAACGCTTAGCGCCTACAAGACTGTCGAAATACTTCACGCATTGCACCAAACGCAGTGCAGTCTGCGCGGCGCGGCGGCGGAATTTAAAATCATTGAACTACATTTATGTTTGTTCTTTCATAATTTTTTCGCTCATTTCTTATGAATGGAAGGCCTTGTCTTAACAGAGATAGGTTTACGGAACTTAACTTTCGCGCAAAGTTCCGTGAACTTTTGCTAGCAGTGTTGACAGAGCTTTCCTAAAAAATGTGTCCAACACAAGTAAACGCGTCTTCTGCATCCCTCCCCCGCTAGCACGTTCGCTTGATGGTTTTTATTGATGTTTCAAAACGAATGAGAATGGGACGGCAAAATACAGGCGGCCCATGGGCGGCAAGTAGGTAAATCCTGCCCAGTGCACTCCAAAAATAGGAACCATGTCTTCTTAAATTTAATACTAGACTAGACACAACTCCTTTCGGGACTGCTTTATCTACATTATAGAAGCATACATTAATGCCTGGAGGTTGGTAAGATCATTGATAAAGATGTACCGTTAGGATTATTTTGTATCATATTTGTGGGGTTTGGAGGACAGGGCGCGCATAAGTGCAGTTTATGAAAAAAATTGAGATATTCATGAATTCAACTGAAACTAGTTTGAAAGTATATTCTGTGAAAAATTCACAACAAAAATCCGACTTTTAAGCATCAAAAAGTCAGGCTAAACTACCTTTGTGCCATAAGGCTCCATATAGTGTTGTTATAACACGTACTTCTCCAACTTGCAAAAACTACTCTTATGCACCTAGTCCTCCAACCTCCTCATTTCTTCTCTCTCTGCAAATGAGAAACTTTGTAAACGTATGGATCTAAGTCGTTTCAGAAGCTAAATCACCGAGATTTTGCTCTTTCGATGACTCGATCCACTATGCGCCTCTTCAAGACATTTTTAATGGGGAATTTGCACACAAAAATTTTATTGCTTCATCTGAAAGTGCCTTATGAGCTGAGTTCGCAGTACTTTTCATAATTTTTTTCTGACGCGGGAAATTGGAGAAAAATTGATGTAAAAGTAAGAAATGTGCCACCTTATGACGTCGTCATATTTTGTATATCATTTTGTCATATCATTTTGTCATATTTTCTCTAATAATCGTTCAATTTACAAACCAAGAATACCTTCGCGCTCAGTTTTCCTCACAAAATTTCAGACTCCTGCAAATTCTCTATTTCGTCCATATTCCCCTCTCCCTCTCTCTCCCTCTCTCTCTCTCCCCCCCCTCCCNAAAAAAAAAAAAAAAAAAAAAAAAAAAAAAAAAAAAAAAAAAAAAAAATACACAGAAAAGAATAATATGCTGTTTCAGCACCTAGGATGGCAAAAATGTGTCTTGTGATCCCAAGATGCTGCCTTTATTGCTCTGGCAGTTGACTTTACATCCCATGGATGCAAATTCAACTGCGTGGGCAATCAAGGTAGCATCTTAGGATCACTGGACATATTTTTGACATCCTAGGTGCTAAAACAGCATACCATTTTCCAGTGTACTTTAAATATTGCGAAAAACCCGGAACTTGAACCTACCTTTCAGCGATCTTTCCGGCCTCGAGCTTGACGACGATGTAGCGGACCTCGGAACTCTGAAAGTCGAGCGCCTTCATGGTGAGGTAGATGCCCAGGTCCTCGTCGGCCCTGACTTTGAGGAGCCGGATGAGCCGGAACCTCCTGCTCGGCTCCGCGTTGAGATTGGGTGGCAGTGACGTCATGGGCGGGAGTGACGTCATCTCCTGCTCGATAGGTAGCACCGTCGAGAACATCCTCCGGGGCTTGGTGTTCTTGACGAACATCTGCCGGGTGAACTTGGGGGTGCGGGGGATGTCCCGTTTGTCGCCCTTGAACTTGAAAGGCGGGGATTCCGAGCCCTGACTAGATTGCCGCGACTTGAACTGCCGGCTCAGGCTGTAACAAAATTGTAATAAATATTGCAATGGGTCACTAGAAGAGGTAATACCTAGAGGGAAACGTCACATTTTTCTCTTCAAAATCCTACGTAGAAAATGATTTATATGACGGGAGGTTGAAACATCAACTCCTAAACGATAAATAATTAACAAATGTTTCAACACAGATCAAATGGAATTTGGTTGATACGAGCGAGGTTATATGTATTTTTGCCATAAAATCAATGTTAATTGTCCTCTTCTTCTACAAACGACTAGGGCATAGCCATGTTTGTCAGGCCATCCAATATTGAGCAAAATAAATCATATAAATATTAAAAGATCTAAAAGTCATTAAAAATAAAGGACTCGTCGAATCAAATTGGAAAATCCCAAGATGTAGTTGCGATAGATTTGTATTTTCGCTTTACTTAGTTTGCTAATGTTTTTGTAGTTTTTTTTAATACATATTTATATTTATTTAAATTTGTTTTTGTAAAATGTTTTCACTTGTTACTCTGAAGAAAACCGCAGTTTGTTGGCGGTCGAAACGTTTGCTTTATTTCCTGTAAATTTTTATTATTTCTCATCTCTGTGTAGTTTGAAATATTATTTGTTTAATTTATTTTTGGCTTGTAGCTCGATTATTTTTACAATCATTTTACCATGCTCTATGAAGCTTAGCCAGCCGAATGTAATTAAAATGTATATACATATTTATAAGTCACAATTTTTTATTATCTTTTATTTTCATATGATTCCATTGCGTACCTATTGTAGGCCCAGGGGGAGCTGGGCTGTAGGGCCAGACTAAAGGGTTGCTCGGTGTCGTCGAGCCGCTCGGACTTGACACTGCTCGAGTCGAAACTTTCGTTGAGGTCCGACTTCTCGCTGAGATCCAGCTTGAGCATGAAACTGTCTTCTGCGTTCCTCGTGCTGTCGCTGTCGTAGCCTGACTCGTTCGAGCTCACGTAGTTGCTCAGGTGCAGCTTGTCCGCCTTCATCGACAAACAGCTACCCCTGTTGATCTACCAAGAACAACATACAGTTTCATTACTCAAATGCATTATAATGGTTCTTCCTACTAAAAATTCGCCAAGTTTAGTACATGGGTTGCCCGGTGAAGGGGTGGCGACAGGGGGTTTTAGAAAAGATGAGGGAGTGCCAATTCCCTGATGGGTTGTGGCGGGATCGAGTTTTGTGGCGGCTGGGCGTCGCAGAGCGTTAGAGAGCGCTGTGAGAGCGACTCTTATGTATGCATGCATGTAGTGCATGGGAATCAAGCACGAGATAATTTTTTATACAAGAAACGTTAAAAAATGAAATGTATGAAAAAAGGGGTAAAAATCGAAAAAGAAAAAAATTGAAAGGTAGGAATGTATGGAAGAATGTTTTTACGCATGCAGAGAAATCCTGATCTAAAAATACAGTGTGCAAGAACAAAAGTCATTTTTGGTTTTTCAAAACTCCCGGGCGAAAAAGCGTAATTCCATTCCAAGGTTGCCAAATTGACAGACAATTTTTTCCCCCGCTAATTTTAGCATGAGATCCGAGGAAAAATCGGTGAAATTTGTAGTTAGAAACCACCAAAATTCTCCTTACTATGCAATTTGCGAGAGGAAACTCGACATCATCGAAATGGAGTTACGTACTTTCGGGAGTGAAACAACGCTTCATAATAATTACCTCCAGACTTGGTTTTTTCCGCCGCCCGAGCGTGCTGCACTCTATCGTCGGCTCGATCTTCAGGTTCGGAAAGTGCTCCTCGGAGTTGGACCTCACGCGCAGCGTCTCGTACGTACTGAACGAGTCGCTCTGCGCGAACTTGGAGCACGAGAGCCCCGACTTGACGTTCTCCTCCGGGAGGACGGACAACTTGGACCTCAAAAACGCGTACGGGAAGTTGGCCTTCTTGGGCGACGGCGTCGCCCCCTGGCCCAGCCTGGAGATATTATCGCACGACATGGTCTTCATGGGGTAGTTGGCGTCTTTGTCGCTGGGGGCGGGCTTGTCGAGGCAGTCGGCGGGGTCGTCGCCGCGGACGTATGACGTCACGAGGTGCGACGTGGAGACGGAGCGGTAGAGTTCCGGCTCGGGGGCTTTCTCCGAGGCCCGGAAGCTCCCGGTCTGGAGCCGGGTTTGGTTGTTGTAGCCGAGGCGGTTGAAGAAGCCTTTGATGGAGGATCGGGTGTTGGAGTCGGTGGAGGTTGGAGTGTTGATGTTTTCCGAGGATTTCCCGCCGCGGAGGGGGGTCCGCTTCCGGAGGCTGTCGCGGGAGCCGATGCTGTCCGAGTCCAGGGAGTCCCGCGACTCCGAGCGTCGGAGGAGGTCCAGTTTCTTGCCCATCTTTCGGCCCCAGGTGGAGAGCTCTGCGGCACAGAGAAAAAAGCGTCAAGTTACACAACGATTGGATTGAGTTAGACAGTATATGTGTACATTTTCATCAAAATTGTTGAAAAAAAGGAAAGAAATCTCTTATTTTTAGAACTGAGAGCTCTGTGACACACACGGAAAAAATAGAGTAGTCGACACAACTAGCCGCTGGTTGTGTCGACTACCCTTTTTTTTCGTGCGGAGAAAAAAGCGTCAAGCTACACAACGATTGGATTGAGTTAGGCAGTATGGGTACATTTTCATCAAAATTGTTGAAGAAAAGGAAAGAAATCCCTTATTTTTAGAACCGACAGCTCTGTGACACAGAGAAAAAAGCGTCAAGTTACACAACGATTGGATTGAGTTAGGCAGTATGGGTACAATTTCATCAAAATTGTTGAAAAAAAGGAAAGAAATCTCTTATTTTCAAAACTGAGAGTTCTGTGACACAGAGAAAAAAAGCGTCAAGTTACACAACGATTGGATTGAGTTAGGCAGTATGGGTACATTTTCATCAAAATTGTTGGGAAAAAAAAGAAAAGAAATCTCTTATTTTTAGGACTGAGAGCTCTATGACACAGAGAAAATAGCATCAAGATACACAACGATTGGATTGAGTTAGGCAGTATGGGTACATTTTCATTAAAATTGTTGAAGAAAAGGAAAGAAATCTCTTTTTTTAGAACTGAAAAATTTAAAGAGTAAGAATGAATTTATACATCCGCGCACTTTAAAACACCAATATGCTGAAACGCCGTAAACACCATTTTACATTTTTTGAAAACAATGTATCGTAGCAGAAAAACTTGTGTCCCTTGGGACAAAATTTTTACAGAATTCTTTCGCACATACTATCAAGAATATGACCTGAAAATTTGACCCTGGTAAAAATTGGCAGTAGAATCTGTGTTCCAAAATACCATAGACCTACAGCCGACTGTAAGATTTTCAATAGCTTCTATAGCCGGCAACACAATTTCTTATAGCCTTTTATAGCCGATGGCGATTAAGCAACAGCCAGGCGATAAAGTGTAAAGCCCGGCGACAGGAACTATAGCCCGGCTGTTTAATTTTTTATCGCTTCGTGTAGTCCGGCCGTATGATTTTTTCCACTTTCTACAGCCAGCTATATGATTTTTTATCGCCTTCTTCAGTCGGCTATAAGAACTCCTATGGTATTTTGAAACGCAGCTCCTATCGCCAATTTTTACCAGGGGAGGTGCATGGGTGAAACAGTTTTTATTTTATAAATTGTTCAGTTCCAAAAAACGAGGGACAATTTTGATGGATTTGCGGCGTTCTTGCTTAGCACGGCAGTATAAAACACCACTCAATCACATAATTATGTTCCTTTGAATTGAACCCCTATAAGAGATTCATTAACGGAAAAAAGTGCAAGCAATTAGCATGTGTCACCATTTTGTTTCATGAATAAATAGAGTCGGGTGCTCAAGTTCGTTTAATCGGTTAAAAACCTGTGGAGGGACTTCGATCGACACATATATCGATTGAAAAATATGAACATGAGCTGATCGACACTGAATCAATAGATAAATGATTGAAGAACCGGTGTCGATTCTGTTTACGTCTTTATTTCTGACAATCGATTTTTCGACTTTCTTGTCGATCCGTTGATCGACTTCGATTCAATGGGCCTGTTGCAAACTTTTGCTAGAGCAAAAATAAGAGTTGTTTTCCACAGATGATGCCTCAAAAATCACGATGAGCGCATCGGCAAAGTCTAAAATGCACTCATAAATTCACAANCGTTCTTGCTTAGCACGGCAGTATAAAACACCAGTCAATCACATAATTATGTTCCTTTGGATTGAACCCCTAAGAGATTCGCATTAACGGAAAAAAGTGCAAGCAATTAGCATGTGTCACCATTTTGTTTCATGAATAAATAGAGTCGGGTGCTCAAGTTCGTTTAATCGGTTAAAAACCTGTGGAGGGACTTCGATCGACACATATATCGATTGAAAAATATGAACATGAGCTGATCGACACTGAATCAATAGACAAATGATTGAAGAACCGGTGTCGATTCTGTTTACGTCTTCATTTCTGACAATCGATTTTTCGACTTTCTTGTCGATCTGTTGATCTACTTCGATTCAATTGAAGAAATTGGATCGATTCAAGGTGTTGTCGATCAATTCACGGGTTTGTCGATCGATTCGCAGATGTGCTCAATTCACGTTTTTGATTATCGATCGATTCATGTCGATTGAATCGAGATCGGTCGGTTAATCATTCGTCGATCCGTTCATATTTCATTTTTGAATCGATTTCTGTCGGTTAAATACGTTATCACACACTCTCACTGAAAAAAAAAAATCTTAAATTTGCCGCCAAGAAGTATTTTTTCTGAAATCAAGAATTTTGCCGTTTAATAGAAATCACTTTTTCGCTTGATCCTATACCATTATTTTGCTTATATTAAGAAAAAAATCAGCTTATATCTAGATAAAACACATTATCGGCGGCAAATGGAGAATTTGCATGCAAATTTATTGCTTCATCTGAAAGTGCTTCAAGAGCTGATTTTACAGTATTTTTCATAATTTGTTTCTGATTTGGGAAATAGTATAAAAATAGATTTAAAAGTGAGAAAGTGCACCGCCTAGTGGCGTCATCTGGCGGCATTTCCCATTTGAACACATGTATCGTAGCAGATTAGATCATTTTGCCATATCTCCTCCAATAAATGTTCAATTCATGAACCAAGGGTATCCTCGTGTCCAGTTCACTCTGTAGTTCCCACTTAAACACGGAATTTATCAAATTTCAGACACCTGCAAATTCTCTATTCAAGAATCATCATGCTTGAGCCAAGCACCTTTTTTTCAGAATTCATGTCGCTTTTACTTTTCTAACCCGCGTTAAAGTCACCAAACGAAGGTTATCATGGAAACCTTGAAGGGAAAACAAAGGGACTCACTTCTTTTCATATCGATGGGCGGAGCGTCGTCCTCCAGGATGAGGGCCGGCATGGCGGTGACGGTCTGGAAGACCTGCGGTTGATCGGGGCCCTTTTCCTGGCGGCCGCGCTCCGACTTGATCGTTTTGTCCTGTCTCTCGGCCGTCGCCGTCGTCCGCTCCCTCTTCTGGTCCTCCGCGCCGTCCTCATACTCGTGCGAGGAGTCCAGCCGCTTCAGCCTCAGGATCCTCATCCTCCCCGCCTTATCCTTCCGCACACCTCGAGCCTGCGACAAAAAATCACATCCCTCTCAGATACACTTGCACACTTTCAAGTTACACACGAAAATACCAATAATTTGACTAAAAAACAAAAGAAAAACGCACTGCAAAAAACTCCGGCCGTGGGAGCCGCAATGGACCACTAGACAAGGTACTAATTTCAGCATTTTGATACATGTTTCATAATTAAAATTTCACGTAGAACACGATGCGCACATAGAAAATTACCGAAATTAACTCCTTACGAAGATATTTAATGATTCTTGATGCGTGAATTCAAACCACCCGCTCATGAAAACTCAATGCTCTACGTGATTCACATTGCGCTAAACGTTATTGTGACAGTGTCTGCGATGTAAAAATCTGGCAACCTCAATCTTGACGCTTTGGCTCAGCTGTAGCAAATTGCTTATAGTTTGAACAACACATGGTGGAAAATGAACATTGCTCGATTGAGAGGCTTGCTGAAACCGTTGTAGTGCGCGATTTGACTCGCGTAGAGCTTTGAGTTTCTTGTGAGCGGGCAGTTCGAATTCCTTGTAGCCAATGTGAAATAAAAATGTTAATATCTCCGTTAGGAGTTGGTTTCAGTAATTTTCGTTGCGCGAATCGTGTTCTACTTGAAATTCTGGTTAAGAAACATGTATCAGATTGCTTAAATTCGTACCTTGTCTAGTGGTCCATTACGGGCTATATAGTCATACCGTCCGTTACGGCCTCAAAGGCCAAAATTCCGGCTGCTGGAGCCGTAGCTTCGGCCTCTGAACCCGGAGCAATCGAAGCTACACCTCCAGCAGCCGGAATTTTCGGCCTTTGAGCCCGGAACGGACGGTATGTCTATATAGCCCGTAATTCCGACTCCCACGGCCGGAGTTTTATTTTCAGTGCGGGTAAACAAGGCTAAGAACATCAAAGCAAGCCTGGGACGTTTCGGGGCAATTTCAACCCCCTCTTCGACCAGCGAGCTGATTATTGAGATTGATAGACAAAGCTATAGACAAAGAAGACATAGGGGGCATGGAGCAATCATATTGGTTGAAATTGGTGGTTCCTACAGACAGTGAGAGAAAATGATGGACTAACTATAGGGTCTCTCGTGGGTTGACGTTATTTTCTCTGTTACTTACCTCATTTTTCCATTGTAATTCACTGGAAAAAACAACACATTGGATCTAGAGTCCAGACTCTTAAAAACATCGACAAGAAAAAATACTCTTGATTCGATCAGATTTAAGCTTAAATAAAAAAACCAAGCCTCTTAATTTGAGCGGATTTCCTTTTGATTTAAGCTTAAATCTGCTTGCATCATGAGTCCTTTTTCTTGTCAATGTTTTCAAGAGTCTGGACTCTAGATCCAATGTGTTTTTTTTCCCAGTGTTACCCGCTTCTACCAATAGCAGTGCTTCAATCCCCATTTGTCTTCTTTGTCTATAGCTTTGTTAATTAATTTCAATAATCAGCCCGCAGGAAATAAAAATACATGAAAAATTAAGAAAATCAGTACACTTAGACCTCCACTTAGTCCAAGAGGCGCGCTGTCACCGGCTACGCCGGCTACGTCACGACGTTACGTCACGCAGCGAAGGCGAGCGCGTGAGCCGCGAGCGCCCCGTGTCCTGCGCCCGACCAGATGACCGCAGGCAAATATTTCACTTTACCGCGGTCGCGAGTGTCCACTACTTGGCACGCTAATCTTCCCTTTTGGTCTTCGTATTGGACGTATTTTTGCCAAACGGAACGATGTGCATTAAGACATGAGCCCTGAGACCCATGAGGATATTTGTGTAACAGGGCTCACGTCATAATGTACATAGTTCTGTTTGGCAGAAATACGTCCTGAATATGATAAAAAAAAATATCCTTTAAAATATCCTTTATTTTTCTGCACTAATGGCAACGCAGGCCCGGTGACCGCGCGCGGCGCGCGACAAGGCGCAGGTGTCCGCGCCGCGTCGCGCGACGGTCCGTGGGTCGGGATGCGCGAGTGACCGCAGTCCTGCCAGATAGCGCCACGGGCGTCCTATCAAATACCCAGCGAACCACTCCGATGATGCCTCTCCAAGGGAAAACGCCTTATGAGCATTCAGACGTTGCCTAATTTCCTCCCTTAAAATATAAATTCTCAGGGAAATATGCGCATATTTTTCTGCGGAATTTTCAGAGAATTTTATTCGCAATCAGATCTACGTCATCTGCAAATCTTAAAGCAAAATATTCACAAATTTCCTCAAGAATGCATGTTTTGTAGGAGGATATTTGGCGGCATCTGAGGACTCATACGGCCTTCTTCCATAGCACGACAGGACAGTCCCTGCAAATCCCGCACCGCGCGGCAGCACTGCCGGTGTGTTACACATCGATCGTTTAACTCATTGCAAAGTCGGATCCCTGAAGAAAGTGGTTTTGCTGCCCGCGGACGGATCAAATAGGCTAAACCGCGCAAGTTTCTTCAGATATCCGTTGCAGATGCGTGGTTTTGCTTGGTGCAAGAGTATATTGGCACCGATTGCGATCAAACTAGGAGCCGGAGAGGCCCCGGTGGCGATGGCTACTGCCGCACGGAGACAACGATCTCGTTACATTGCGGCCTATTGTTCACAAGGAAGATCGCTGATAGGAACGGTTGATGGGGTTCGCAAGAAATGAACACGAGAGAGCGCTATGTGGCAGCAGCGGCGCGCAATCATTACAGAGACCATTAAAGAGGTTTCTTCTTAAAAGCGTGCCTTCCACGAGGAGACTGGAGGCTTCGTGGAGACTTATCTCAGATCGTCCGCTCGATAATCTTGGAGGGTAACTGATGTACTTGGGACACATCATAGATCAGATCTTGAGATTTTTGAAGAATTTCGTGTAAAACTGCCTGAGAAATTAAAGAACTAGAGCCATTTTAAGAGTTTTAGTCTGGACACACAGGGGACACTTCATCAGTCGGCACATTCATCCGCAGGGATTAAAGTACTTATACTGCCGTGCTAAGGAAGAACGCCGTATGAACATTCGAAAGTTGCCAAAATTGCCAAATTTGCAATTGTTCATTTCGTCACCTCCCGGCCAAAGTATCGCAAGCGCCATGCAACGTTTCAGAATTTCCGCCGCCATTTTATTTTTCACAGAGAAATTGTAGGTTGAATCTGTTTGAAAATCTCACTGAATTTTATCGGTAGCACAAAGAGAATTTAGTGAAATTTTCGGACAGCTTTGTTGAACAATTTCTCTGTAAAGAAATAAAATGGCGGCGGAAATTTTGAGACGTTGCACAGCGCTTATGATACTTTGGCCGGGAGGTGACGATTTTGGGTCATAGTTCGTTCTAAAGATATACAGCGCCAATGTTCAGATTTTTGCGGCTATGATAAGACACAGTCCTCGGATGAACCTGCTTTATTTAGATTGGTGGAAGGGCCTGCTGTAGGTTCACTGGAAAAAAAACACATTGGATCTAGAGTCCAGACTCTTAAAAACATCGACAAGAAAAAACACTCTTGATTCAATCGGATTTAAGCTTAAATCAAGAAGCCAGCCTCTTAATTTAAGCGGATTCCCTTTTGATTTAAGCTTAAATTTGATTGAATCAAGAGTATTTTTTCTTGTCAATGTTCTCAAGAGTCTGGACTCTAGATCCAATGTGTTTTTTTTCCAGTGTTGGGCCGCGTAGTGGCCAGAGGACGTACACCTCCTACAAAATATTTTGTGCGGTCTTTCAATTTGCAAAGAATTATGCTTCTTAACGATCTGAAAACCATCCTCAGCTCAAGAATTTTAACAATGTGGCTTGAATGTCACTTTCATTTCGCGAAACACTACCATCTTGTATGTGACATCCACATCTGGCAGTGCTCACACATTCGGAATCGTCTCGGTGTTTGAGCGGCGACAAAGGTTCCGGCTGCAGCCGAGCGTGCAAGTGAAAACGAGGATTGTTCGAGGGATGGCCTACGGTGGCGGGTATTTCTCCGGTCCAGAAACCGATCGAGGATGGACCCGGAGTTTCACTTTTCGAGGAGGATCCCGGACGGAACGGTGGCAGCCACCGGAAACGTGTGATTAATTTCAGTCAGGTATGCCGCGCTAAGTAGGTGAAGTGACTTCCCCGTGCCGCGGCCTGTCGAGTCAAGGCTGGCGCAGTCACGAACAATGGGTGGACCAACGGAGCCACGCGCCAGGGAAAAGCTCTCCAGGAAACCTCTTGAGGGTTTCGTTCGAGAAGCGCTTTGCCGTACTGCCGCACGGTGGATCGAGTCAAAAGGAGAGGTCGGACGAAGTTTGGAAACTTTAAAAGCTTATAACTCCGTTCATATAAAACTTTAAGGATATAAATAAAACATTTTAAGAGCAGCCCGAGACAATGATAACTGTGGAAAAAACAAGGAGGAAACAAGGCTGAAAATACACAATTAATAAAACCCGAAACGTTTCGACTCAAAACTGAGTCATTTTCGGTCGGAAACAATACAAATTTGAAAAAAAAAGAAAAAAACGAAAAAAAACCTTTTCGGTCGAAGAAGATCATTTTCGGTCAACGGTGCTGGCATCGATGTGCCTTGTTTGTTATCAATTTTCTCTTTTTCTCAGATCCCGGCCACCACCATGTAGGACTCAGATTTTTCTTCTTTTTTTAAAATTTTCATTGTTTCCGACTGAAAATAACTCAATTTTGAGCTGAAACGTGTCGGGTTTTATTGATTGTGTATTTTTAGCCTTGTTTTCCGTTTTGCCACTGAGGTTATAAAAGTGGTTTCATTGGCTTCCTCGTGAAATTTTCTTCTAGTAGCACGTCCCTTGAACTTTAAAATGTGACGAAATAAACATAAAAATTCGCAGTTTTTGTCGAAAATTCCATATTCGATCTCTCTAATTGACTCGATCCGCTGTGTGCTGTAGTGAGGGAAAACGCCGTATGAGCCTTTAAGCGTTACCAAATTTCGTTTGTTGAATCACACATTTTGGGGAAAATTCGTAAGTATTTTTCTACTAATCTTTCAGAGAATTTTACTCGCAATTTAATCTACACTCTGAAAATTGCAGGGAAAATATGCATAAATTTCCAAAAAAAGGATGTTGCCCACGGGGAAATCCGGCAACATCCAAATTTTCATGTCTCCTCGAAACAATGAATTAGGAGTGGACAATTTGAGACACAGCGGGAAGTAAGAAAAATGCTAACACAGTCTGCATCTACCCAACAGGATAAATCCAACATAATCCAAGTGAATGAAATATTTTCGAACGACTCCGCCAATGGGCCTGTTGCAAACTTCTGCTAGAGCAAAAATAAGAGTTGATTCTTGTAGATAATACCTCAAAAATCACGATGAGCGCATCGGCAAAGTCTGAAATGCACTCATAACTTCACAATCTGCGTAAGAAATTTGCGTTTTTTTAAGCTTCCCGCTTCAAAAACGATACTACGGCATAGGTGAACATGGAGGAACATTTTGTTAGAGGAGTCGCTCAATCGTCGGCGATATTCATCATGGCCGACGCTTGCTCGCAGTTCCGCGCGTAATTCAAGGAGAGTTCAAGGTCAATCAATTCGGGCGTGGAAAATATGAACGTTAACACACCGATTCTTATCTGGTCTAATCCAGTTCAGGTGTTATCTCGTCCCATCAAACGTGTTTTGGCGGATTGGCGTCGGCTATGATGATTATTGCCGACAATGGAACGACTCCTCTTACAAAATGTTCACCTGTGCCGTAGTATCGTTTTTGAAGCGGGAAGCTCAAAAAACCGCAAATTTCTTACGCAGATTGTGAAGTTATGAGTGCATTTCAGAGTTTGCCAATGCGCTCATCGTGATTTTTGAGGCATTATCTATAAGAAACAACTCTTAGTTTTGCTCTAGCAAAAGTTTGCAACAGGCCCATTCAGAATCTAGAAAACTACCAGCTGAGAACGCAAGGGGACGGAGCAACTATTCGAACTCCCCGGAGATCAAATTGCATATCCGACGAAATGAAGGAATTTTGAATGGCTTCGATGACTCTTGCCTCTACGACCTAACCGATAGAGATAGTGCCGTTGCTGTAAGTCCACTTTTACTTCGAGCAACTATTCGAACTCCCCGGAGATCAAATTGCATATCCGACGAAATGAAGGAATTTTGAATGGCTTCGGTGACTCTTACCTTAGAGAATAAATCTAACCGACAGTAATAGCGTTAAGTTCTTTTCTATATCGACAGCCAAGGAGCGAAGCCACGTACCTCCATTTGCGACGTTGCAGACTTCCGGTCATACTTGGTTTTTTTTTCCGAAAAACTAGTCAAAATAATTTCTTGAAAACTTCCTCAACTTTTCCTCTCAGTCAGCAGAATATCCCGTAAAAATTTCAAGATACCTTGGCTTGTTTTCCTTCGAAAAAATTTAACAGGAGCTGAAATTTTGAAACACCGTAATGGAGATACGTGGTTTTGCACTTTGACCATCACTGAGCTGCCGTGCTAAGGAAAAACGCCGTATGAGCATTCAGGCATTGCCAAATCTTCTTTAATAAAAAACTAATTTACTGGGAAGATTTTGAATATTTTTCCTTAATATTTTCACATCATATAGTTCGCAATTGAATCTAAAACTTCTGACAATTTCAAGAAAAAATATGCATAATTTCTTCAAAAATATATTTTTTCCTCGGGTAAATTTGGCAACTCTTGAAAGTTCATACGGTGTTCTTCCTTAGCACGGCAGTATGCTGTCTCGCCTAGAATCGATTAGTTTAATGGGTTAAAATTGGACGTATTTCTATCGAACGGAACTATGTGCACTAAGACATGAGCCCTGAAACCCTTAAGAATACATGCGTAACAGGGCTCACGTCATAATGTACATAGTTCCGTTTGATAGAAATACGTCCAATTGAGGGAAAACGGTGCTGCCAACGTACTTGGATTGGCACCGGTCGGAAGTAACAAAATGAACGCAGTGGTTAAAAAACACTTTAAAATTTATTCCTCTCTCCATTCGTCATCTCTCCATAAATCCTTTTCCATTGGGCCTCTCGCGTCCATTTCCTGCCGATCACCCGTGGGTAAAATCACTCAACGCGTCACTACGTCGCTCCTAGGACGTAAGGGCTTAACCGCATTTCTACATGAGCCCCAGAAAGCGAAGAGTCAAACGGAGCGCAGGGCTCAAGTGGAAATCGGGATACGCCTTTACGCCAGAGGAGTTGCGTACAGTGACACGCACTTGGCACCGATTCCACCGAGATGCACACCTTCCATTATCAACTTTCATGCAAAAGAACGTATCTGCGATGCGTTTCAAACGGGACATCCGTCGTTTTCGCGCCCAGCCGCGACGCTCACCATTATGCTAAGCTCCGAATATTGCATCGACGTTTCCAGCGGGCACGCGTCACTCCGAAGTCGTAAGTCATCGGGCAACAGCCATCGGTGCATCACCCGTCGAGATGCCATCGGAAAAACAACGCGGATGCGTTGAGATTGAGAGGGAGATTCGTGGTTTTTGGTTGCTGGACTCCCGATGCGATACCGATGGTTTTACGGCCGCGTGGGTTGACGCTGACGCTCGCTTGTCGGATGGGAGAAAAAACGTCCGCGGACCGAATTTACCGAAAACGGCGTCGCGTCGGGCCCTCACACCATCTGGCGCTCACCCGCGACCCGTGTCCGCGGTAAATTGCTGGATTGACGGGGATAATTCACCGCCGATTATCGGTCGGACAGTGGTCAAAATGTTGAATTTTGCAGGGTAATAGTTGTCTCGAATGGGTATGCTATGCATACAGAGACAAAAGACTCTCCACTGGCCTCTTCGCGACAGGTGGAAGCTTTTTCGTGGATTCAAGACTATTTCTTATGGACAATTATTATAAGGGAGTAACAGTCATCACTCTTTTTTCGGCTGTTGACCTACCGGTGGATGATGAGCCTCGGATGACGTCATGAGCCGAACAAGATTCCCGAACTATGGCTTGTTTTGGCTTGTTTGCAAAACGAAACTGCCAACACATTGTTAGACATCAACCATGTAGTTAAGTCAACAGTTTTATGCTGATGTTCCGAAATTAAAAGCTTCCACAATAGCCGAAATACGAGTGGAGGGTCTCCTGTCTCTGTCTGCATATCATAGACTCGCTCTTCGATGGCTGATGCTTGTCGGTAAGCTGGACCAAAGGTTTGAATACACAATCAAATTCCGAACCAATTCTGATCAAAGCAGACTAGTTGATGACTGATGGTCACCATGCAACAGTCCTCTTTGAACAAAATTGGACGGGCCGTCTAATTTTGATCAGAATGGAGTGCCACCATTCATCATTTCCTGCCGCACGAAACATTTCTGCCAAGTTTTCATTTTAAAATTAAGCAAAGTAATGATTTTAAGACTGATGACTTCCGACACTTTAATGGTAATTGGTTCGGGAATTTGATCGTGCGTAGTGACCTTAAGCCATAGAATAAGTAGATTACGTTAACAGAAGCAAAAGCTCCGTAAGAACCGATGTTACCATTTTTCTTCCCTGCGTCGGTCAATCCTCGTAATTATTGAAGCCTACTTCGAAATTAACCTACAGATATGAAACTGGGGGTGGGGGACATAAATTTTAAGCATTTTCACATTGATTCTCCGGTTTGACCAGCACAGGTGAATATTTCGTAATAGGAGTCGTTCCATTTATCTCTTGCGCCCTACAATGCTACGCAATATTCACCAATGGCCGGCGCCAACCCACTAAAATACACGTGACGAAATGGGATTTAAATTGGATTGAAAGTAAACTTTGTGAGTTGTCAAAATTTAACTATCTCTACCTGAGGATCTTAAAAAATACCTGATTTAACGCCGGCGACATATCGACACATGCCTGAATTTTCCGCAGGCTACGGATTAAAATATTTGATTTTGAATCACTAATTTGAAAAGATCATCTACGACTGAATATTTCGAGACAATATCCTCTTCCTTACATTCCGTAAGCTCGTATGTTCTGAAATTTTGGCCACAAAGTTCATATGCGCTTGCCTACTGTGGCTTAAAAGATTTATGTTGGTTACCGTGCCAATTTTTTTAATCCCAGTCGTATGAGTCAAACGATATTGGTTTGCGTAATGATCGACGCGACATATATCATCCAACGTTGCCGGAGTGTCTTCTAAAAATGTCGCAGTTCGTATAGGAGTGGCGGAGAAAATGTTTATTTTTCATCGAAACCTGTTGACTACGATCTCATGTCTCGGACCTCAAGAATGCGTTTCTCAATCTCGATGTATCATTAATGGTTTTATCGCCTCCGTCTCAACGACGGATGATAACGATGTCTCCATTTTAGACTGACCGTCATCTATCAAAGACGCATACTTTTCAGGTTTGTTTTGCAGGTGTTTTTTGCTCGCAGATCTTATCGGACTAATTTCATAATTAATCGAGTCATATTTTATTCGAATGTAAAAGTTTGCCCGCAAGGTACATAATAACACGCTTCTCAAGACTTGTTCGACTCATTTGAGTGTCTTTATTTACTTTTTCATCTTTCGAGATTTTTTTTTTGTGCTCCGCGATCAATGTTTCGTGAATGAGAGAGACGAGATAAATTAATTTAGTCTCGAATTCTGACAGCTGAAATGTAGAAATATTTCTCATGTATTACTTTTTCAATGGTTTCATCTATAGTCGGTAAATTGTGTGAACAATAATTACGATTCAGATTTGCAGTGATGATTTTTTCTGATTTATAAAGGGAGTTATGGTAAGAGTGAGAAAAATTGAAAAATGCGATGTCATATCTGATCCTAGAAAATTTCCTGACAATTTATATTTTCTGCTCAACTTGTTTCAAAAGCGTAGAATTTTTTCAGTGGTCTAACCGTATAGAAATGATGACTGTTTCTCATAATTTTTCGCCCAAGTTCTCATGTTGTGAGTAAGAGTACAGTCAGCATTAACACATTTAGGCATTAACCAGCACAAAATTATACGACTGTACGTGTTACTACGCACTATGAATACTATATTACACAAGAAAAACGTCAGAGATTTTCAAACCATCTCTTCCCAATTTGCAAACGCAGAAATATTCCACAATTTCAGTGGTATGCGAAGTGTCATAAGTCATGATCAGATAACATTTCGGGGGGACCTCCGAGAAATCCTCTTGTTAGTCGTTCGAAAGATAAATCGTCATTTTGAGTGAGATCTGATACTTGGATCTACCTCCATTAGCAATTCAACGAAAGAAGTGAATCCACCGTCATTTACTATTCTCTAACACTCAAACCTCCCGAGTCTTGAGGGGAGATACTGTCAAAACGGACGAAATTATTCCAAATTCCACGGTTATACTTGTATCCCCGACTACTCTCAGTATTGATTTATTGAGAACAGTGCCGGACGAGATATCATCCGTCACGGTGCGGTTTTAATTCATTTTTATTTCTTTATTTATTTTTTTTTCTTTATTTACTTTCGTGCTCCTCACCTCGTTCCCCTCCTGGGTCCTCTCGAGTACCTTTTTTGTCGCTTTTCCGCGAACCGTGGACCCAAGGAACCCACTCGCATTCTGTCGCAAAAATTCCGCTTGAGTTGATTTCAAACAAGATTCATTGACCTCTGCCGGAGCATCCAATCATTCGAGGTTGCCTTTTTTGTCGGAGATTTTGGGAATATCAAGGTTTCTTTCGCGACTTACAGCATGCATGGTGATTCGTGTACACTGAAAAAAAATATTGGTAGAATTTACCATTCTTTCACGCTGTGTGAATCTTCGAGTTGATTCTGCCAAAGGAATGGTTATACCTCACTGGAAAAAAACACATTGGATCTAGAGTCCAGACTCTTGAAAACATTGACAAGAAAAAGGACTCTTGATTCAATCAGATTTAAGCTTAAATCAAAAGGAAATCCGCTCAAATTAAGAGGCTTGGTTCTTGATTTAAGCTTAAATCTGATTGAATCAAGAGTATTTTTTCTTGTCGATGTTTTTAAGAGTCTGGACTCTAGATCCAATGTATTTTTTTTTTCTAGTGCTGTGCCAGTATATAGTAACGTTTACCTTTCTTCTGGCAGAATTGACTCTAAATTGACGCTGTGTGAAATACAGCGTGAAAGAATGATAAATTCTACTAATATTTTTTCTCGGTGTATAATTATGATTGAATCACGCCAAAGATATCTTATTTTGTATAGGTGCATTGGATGGTAAAGTATAAATGAATGGAAACTAGCGTAATGTGAATGCAAAAGTTTATGCCGCCAGGGTCTTAGTTGTGAAAGAAAAAATCATGTCCAACTATTTCCCTCTAAGTCTATAACAACCAACCGCATCCGTGTCAACCGATAGGATCTCGTTCCATTTCCCCTTCGTTCTCTTTGTGTATCGCTCTGTCTATCTATTTCAATAGTCAGCCATAGCAATGCTACCTATCGACCAATATCATTTTAAAATGATTCAACCATCCAGGCACTGTTCACTCGTTTCCCATGCTTATCAAAATTGGGGACTTTAACGCTGCAATAGAGAGGTAAACGAAAAGAATTCAATATCAATAAAATTTCAAAAAACCGCTCGCTGCTATCCTGCCGTACTATAAGGAAGAACGACGTATAAACATTCGAAAGTTGCCAAATTTCCTCTCAGAAAATAGTTATTTTTGAAGAAAGCTATGAATATTCCTCCTTGAAATTTTCAGGAACTTCAGGTGAAATAGAGGACAAAATTATCGGAAAAATTGGAGGAATAATCTTTACTTTTCCCAAAAATTGGCGATTTACCGAGGAAAATTTGGCAACACCTGAAGGTTCATACGGTGTTTTTCCTTAGCACGGCAGCATCGTGGCATAAAAAAATTAGCGGCAAATGCTCGAAAATTGCGTAGCATCCTAGTGCGCAAGGTTTGGATGAAATGACTTCTCTTACGAAATGTTCACCTTTCCGTAGTATTGTTTCTTAAGCGAGAAGCTTAAAACAACGGGTATTTTGTGTATTTTACGCGGATTGTGCTGTGAGGAGTGTATTTCAGACTCTCTCGATGCGTTCATCGTGATTTCGGAGTCATTTTTCATCAGCAACACTGGAAAAAAACACATTGGATCTAGAGTCCAGACTCTTGAAAACATGGACAAGAAAAAATACTCTTGATTCAATCAGATTTAAGCTTAAATTAAGAACCAAGCCTCTTAATTTGAGCGGATTTCCTTTTGATTTAAGCTTAAATCTGATTGAATCAAGAGTCCATTTTCTTGTCAATGTTTTCAAGAGTCTGGACTCTAGATCCAATGTGGTTTTTTTTTCCAGTGAATGACTCTTCTATTTTCTCTAGCTGAAATATGCAACAGGCCCATTTGCCTAAGACATATTGAAAATACGTTAAGTAATAGTCCTGTTTCCCGTTCGAAACTATAAGAACGGTAGTGCGAACTTTCGAGCGCATTTCCGTTATGACGCGCCATATACAGGGCGATTCTTTCTTCGGACCTCGTTCTGTTCCGTGCTCGATCACGTTCGCGAGAGCATGCACGCACACAAATAAATAAGGAAACCAGCACGCGATCCTCCGGATCCTATACATTTACCGCACTAAAAGAGAGANGGGGGGGGGGGGAGCGACCCGATAAAATAAAATCCCGGCGACAAAATATTAAAAGCCATAAAGTAACCATTCCCCGAAAACTATCTCCGGGACGCTACAGTGTAGATTGTACAGAATGACTCCATTCCGTGGTGGCTAAGTGTCGGTTTTATGGGGCGCCGAAACGCGACACACACATTATTGGAAAAATGTCTTATGAACTGTCGGATGCTGCCAAATTTACCCAGACAATATTTATTTTCGAGACTTCTGTGGAATTATTTATTTAAAATATTCGGATACGCTTTATTTTGAACTTGACTGAGAATAACAGCTAGGTGAAATTAGATAAATGAATTATTAGCCTTTTTGCCGGGCGTCGGGCTCATTTAGTCCTATACTCGCAATGCTTTTCCATGGCGCTTAGATCCGTTTGACAGAACGCGCTATCCGGCATTCTAAATTCCTCAAAAGGAACTCCAATTGGCGCTTAGTTCTGTTTGAAAGAAATACGTCCAGTTGACATTCACATATAAGTATTTTTACGAATGAGCCTGAAAGTATTAAAAAAAAAATCTAATCTAATCTAATCTTAATTGCAAAATTTAATCTATTTTCGACTGAATCGCAGTTAAAACTCCCTTAAAGTTCAAGGGAAACTACATATATTCACAGGTTTCCGGGAAAATTGTGTTTTATCAAAGGCGATGGCAACGTTCGAAGGCATATACGACGTTTCTCTTTAACGTGGCAGTATTCACGGAGTCGGCAGATCGCTGCTCTTCTGACGTAAAGACGTATCTCTATTTTCACATGAGCCCTGGCAAGCATAGAGTTAAACGGAGAACAGGGTTCACGCGGAGATCGAGATACACCTTTACGTTAGAGGATCAAGGAGATGAGGTGCGGGTAGAAAAGCGGGTGAAAAAATGTAAATAAAATGGGAATAATCGACGTGTAATAAAGCCGTGGACTAGCGTGTTATATGAGCGCCGTTCGCGGCGACAAAGAATCGATCGAAATTAAAACATACATAATGTCCATCACCGGATGGGCCATGAAATGTTAGTGTTCTATAGGGCCCCAAGGGTCATCGGAGTATCTCGATAAAAGTTTTAACATTGGCCGATTCGACCAGTCACGTGGGTTGACCGATGGACGATGACCGGCGCAGCGGCGCACAGAGGGATCGAACCAATAGGAGAGGTCGGACAAAATTTAGAAACTTTAAACGCTTATAACTCCGTTTATACAAAACTTTGAGGCTCTAAAAGTGGTTTTATTGGTTTTCTCGTAAAATTTGCTTCTGAAAGCACCCCTTGAAACTTAAAATGCGATGAAATAAACATCAAAATTTGCAGTTTTAGTCAAAAATTTCATGTCCGACCTTTTCTAATTGACTCGATCCATTGTGCGGCGAGGCGTCTCCGAACGGCATGCATAGGCTGGACCGCGGTCATTGTCACCAGATAATGTCGGAAATATAGCACTTTTCCCTATTTAAATCCATATAAAATACCCATATTTTATTTCACAAGTTGGCAATCTTGATCCAGATCGTGGTGTGTGAATGGAGCTCGGTGCAAAAACTTGGTGTTTTTTAGAGTACGTGACCTGGCGCCTATGGGTACGAATTACAACTTCCATCGCGGAGGACTGTATCGGCATTGCCGGTTGATCGTTACGGGGAAAATATTGCAATTTCATAAAATTTTACCATGGAAAAATTGTGCTGAGTTCTAAATGGTCTAAAAGATCTGGGCTATAATAATGAAGCCTTCGGAGACCAATGTGAAGGAGGGTAACAAAAGAGATCAAGCATTTATATTAATTTTTTAATTTTAAACTTCTACAATGAGCTATGAACAAACTTTGATGGATATTTTTGACAAAAATTACACTTTTCTTGGGGGTACAACTCATTCTTGTAAAAAATACAAAATCTTTTAGGCTGAATTGTTTTACATTGGGCACTCAGATTTTCATTTTAATCCTGAACTGAAGAGATAGTCAGAGAGTGGCATTGCTATGTGGGGCTTTTCCCCCAGAAATATACTCTGCGTTTCTTAGAAAACGTAAAGGACTTCGTACATGAGTCCGTGAAATTGTTGGCATCTTCAAAAGTGTCAAATCATCAAAACTTTGGAAAGAGGAGCTTAAAATTGCTCTGAAATCGTCGTATTTAAAAAAAAAAAAAAAAAAAAAAATCCAAAATTTCCCTATGATCCCCCTGGAAGGTTCGAGAAATTATCATCCAATGTTGATTCAGGCAGGGCCGGATTTACCTTCTTGCCGCCCCCTTCTCATTCGTTTTAAACATCAATGAAAACCATCAAATGAACGTGCCAGCGGGGGAGGGGTGCATGAGACGCTTTTACTGGTGTTGAACACATTTTCTTGGGAAAGCCCTGTCAACACTACTAGCAAAAGTTCACGGAAATTTGCGCGAAAGTTAAGTTTCGTAAACCTATCTCTGTGTGGACAAGGCCTTCCATTAATAAGAAATGAACGAAAAAATTAAAAAAGAACAAACATAAATGTGGATTAATGATTTTAACTTCCGCCGCCGCGCCTCGCAGACCGCACTGTGTTTGACGCAATGCGTGAAGTATTCACGCAGTCTTGTAGGCACTATGCGTCTCACGCTGATCACACTGTGTTTGCCGCAATGCGTGAGGTATCCATGCATTCTTGTAGGTGCTATCCGTTTCGAGCTGTCCGCAATGACCGCACTGTGGTTGATGCGATGCGTGAAGTATTCGTGCAGTCTTGTAGGCGCTAATATGTGTTACATGCCGATCGCCGCGCTGAGGGCTTCTCCTTTTCATCTCAAGTCCTCGTCAACATTTCCCTCTAGGTAAGTCGCGTCGTTCCAGGCCAAATTGCGTGTTAGGTTTCTCTCTTAACTCGACTAATTAAAGGTGCTGCCTCTTATATCACTGAGAGATGACAAAAGTAGAAATTACTATACTCTCAGAAAATTAGATATTTTGTCGCCTTTTCTCGTTTATAATTTTTTTTTTCTAAATCCGAAATTTTTTTATACCTACTTTTAAAAAAAATGCAAAATTTTCCGCCCCCTATAGATTTGCCACCGTGGGCCGCGGCCCATGTGGCCACCCTCTTAATCCGGCCCTGGATTCAGGTGCTCATAAACCGTTATTGTATATATCGTGATTATTTTAGGCGTCTACTACCAAAAGCGGCCATCTCCATTGCCTTGTCTAAAAATTGTGCGATCATTATGATTTTAAAAGTAAAGGAAACGGGAAAACCAAAAGGTTTTATGTTTTCTCGTGAATTTTCTGTTATTTAGTGAGAAAATTTTGAAAACAGCTGAAATTTGAAAACAATTTTGATTGTTCCTCACAGAAAAGTAACACGATTGCACAATTTTTAGACAGGGCAACGGCAATTGCCGCTTTTGGAACCAGACACCTCATTTTTCTGCGAGCGCAATCATGCCGTCAAATCCAAAATGATTTGCTCTTCCTTTGTTTAACATCTAAAACTTTTACGCTCTCGGCAGAGAGAAAACCCCCACTCCAGGAGAAGTTTTCTGTGATGAACAATCAAAACTTTCAGCTGTTTTCAAAATTTTCTCACTAAATTACAGAAAATTCACGAGAAAATATAAACTTGTATGTATTCCCGTTTCCTTTACTTTTAAAACGATAATGATTGCACAATTTTTAGACAAGGCAATGGAGATGACCGCTTTTGAAAGTAGACACCAGAAATAATCACGATACAATAACGGTTTATGAGCACCTGAATCAACATTGGATGACAATTTTTCGAAACTTCCAAAGGCGGGTTTTCACTCAGGAACAGCAACACGAAGGCCCAGGAATATTTTACGCACCGTCGATTTTCGGAACCGAACGGCCCAAATCCGGCAAGGCCGGACTGCATCCGTCAATCGGTTTTCGATCGAAATTGCCGGTCCGTAAACGGGCAGCGCTCTCGATTTAAATGAGAATTTAGAGCTTTGTGATTTGGATTTAATGGCGGGGGCCTTTCCTTCATATTGAATTATGGGCCGAGAAAAGCGATTTTTTTCCTCGCTACTCCAGACCGTAAATTTACTCTAATTTACGGCTGTCCCTTGGTACTCGTTTGTTTCGGAGAACCGATCAAGAGCAATATCGGCTCGATCGATAATGATGGACACCTAACCGCAAGCCGCTGCCTCGTGGTCAACTAATGCAACAAGCTCGTGGACTGAAAACTCCAGTGGTTTACTGACACATTTCAACGTATTTATGCTGCAGTTCACTTACGTATAAATCAGAGGCGTGGCGTGCTTTGCGATATATCGATTGATCTGTCATTTAAACCTATGGAAAAGGATCGATAAACAGGGTGTGTTGATTATCGATTCTGTACCATAGTTTTGAATGAGGAAGAAGCGATAATCGATCATTCACGCCTCGGTAATGGTAAAAATGAGTTGGATAAGGAGGATCATTGCACATAGGCCACGATTGCTTTACAGTTCTCTATGATTTGATCCAATCATCACCCATCCTGTATACGTTTTCGAATTTTAGCGCTCCACTAAACTTAAAATCTGAAAATCCAACCCCCCCTCCGTCACCCTCCACCGCATAATGGAGGTCCGACGATGGATTATCCTCCACTATTAAGTATTCCATTATTAGTCTCCTATATTCTATTTTTTTTCCTATTCTCTATTGTAATCTACTAGGTTTTTGTAAACACCCTCATGTTAATTTTTCCAGGGGTATAAATGGCCTCTAAAGGTGAAGCCCCGGCTAATAATGATTAGAGGGTTGTATGGTCTCCAGTTGCTACGCAGCCCAACCCTTGGAGGACACTTCACGCCCTCAAAGCGACGCTCTCTGGGTCATATTTCAATTTCTCTTCTTTTTTGTAATCATAACTTATCTAGTAATTATTTTCCACTAAGAGTCGTAAAAATCATAAAAATAAGGACTCACTATTCACTCGTTCTATTGGTTTATTTATAAACCAATAGAACGAGCGAAAAAAAAAAGTGTTCAATAGAGAAATTTCACAGTCTTGTCACGTAAAACCAAAAACCTAGGTCAAAATTTAAAAACTGAAAGAAATCGGACTCGTCTAGCAAAATGAAAATTTAGGGAGTCAGAAAGCTCATATAATATTTACGACTGTTCCTATTTTCTCCTCTAGATAACACCTAGGCGGCGTCTGAGTCGATGACTCAATCATCTTCTCCGAAAACCCGGTCCCGAAAAAGCTGTTGAAAATTACCACTCTCGTTTATCACGGCGGTCCAGAGAACCCGATTGCCGGGAGACCGCTCTCCGAAAGCTTTAATTAAACCTCGACCGAGGTAAAAACCATGGTTAAGGCGAGAAGCTCGCCAGGGCCGGAGCCAAGAATGCTCCCATACTTGGTAAAAACACCCTATCTACACCCAATCTCCACTGTACATAGGTGGTTCCTACTTGTGGGGGCAGAATGATGGGGTACGCGGCGCGGAGCAGCCCGGTGGGCGCCACGAGCGGCCCCGGGGCTGGAAGGCGTCGGATTGGAAGATGGATGGTGGTCCAGCATCCCTGATGACCGCAGCGCTACCTGGCGGTTCTACCCCGCCCTAGGTTGCCGGATTGTGCGGCGAAATCCGGGTATTTTGGTATGGGATATAGGAGACAAAATGCACGATCTGGGAGTTGATTCGTTTTCTGCTCGGCCTAATTGACTCATTCATGACCGGAATCTCATTGAGCGTTCCGCGGGCAGGCATCGTGATGTGTAGGTTCGGGCTCGTCGCTTGGGGTGAGTGATTAGACGGGGCTCCAGTCGGAGCAGTTCCCTTTCCTTTGATCGTCTGCCGTGTTCTGCCGCCTTAAGGAAAAACGCCGTATGAGTCATGAGACGTTGCAAAATTTCCTTCGACAAGTCACGAATTTCCTGGAAAATTTGTGAGCGTTTTTTGGAGGATTTTTCAGAGAATTTTGTTCGTAATTTAATCTGATAAGTGCCAGTTGGGGCAGTTTCCTTTCCTTTGATCGTCTGCCGTGTTCTGCCGCCCTAAGAAAAAACGCCGTATGAGCCATGAGACGTTGCAAAATTTCCTTCGACAAGTCACGAATTTTCTGGAAAATTTGTGAGAATTTTTTGGAGGATTTTTCAGAGAATCTTGTTCGTAATTTAATCTGAAGTGTCAGGAAATTTCTAGGAGAAATATCCATAACTTTCTTCATTGGTAAATATTTGCTGAGAGGAAGTTTGGCAACATTCGAATGTTCATACGGCGTTTTTCCTAGAAAAGAGCAGTAAGTGCTGTCTGGGATGAGCCTCGAGACACATAAAATCATGCGCAGACTGTGGCTCATTGAGAAATGTTTTTATTGCTCTTTTTCATCACGCGGCAGAAGTCCCGATCGGGCTTTTTCACTCTCGCTTAGTTCCAAGACATGGAAAAAACTTCGATTTGTGTAGAACGCTATCGTTTTTTTTATTCTACGGCTGATTATTGGAATTGATAGACGAAGCTATCGACCAAAAAAAAAAAAAAAAAACCACTTTCAGGAAAATTTGTCATCACGTTGAGAAACAATTGACTCTAATACTCTTCTATTCACCTCAATTTTTGGGCCTGAATTTCCCGTCAAAATGCAGCAGGAAAAAGTCCCCTGTAGGCTGCGAAGCTCTGAATTGCGAATAATCGAGATTACACTGCAATCAAATCTTTCGTCCGTTTTTTCCTGCGTAGTAAAAAAAGGTAAAGAGGCAATAAATTCTAAGCCCATCAGATAATGCGCAATTTGACTCGGGAGCCCGCGGACAACTATCACCGCCATCAGTCGTATTTAGGTCGAGAATCACCGCAAAAAGTCCGAAACGTTTAAAAGCCGGGTTTACGCGACAAAACCGACCCGCAGAACGATATTTCCAACTTGTTTACATCGATGTTCACTTATTTTTATCCGGCCGGGATCAGCGGAGTATACGAGGAAGACGCCGCGAAAACTGTCGTCCTACAGGCAAGAACATCGTAAAACCTTCCGCGGGTTGTCAGATTTCCCCGCTTAGAACCTTGATTTCTGGAATGATAGACACATATATTTGTGCTTGAAATTTTCAGGCATACAAAATTAAGATATGAATAAAACGTATTCAACAATTTAAAGATGGAAATCAACAGGTTTTCGGGGAAATTCGCATTTAATGGGAGACAATTTGGCAACGTTGAAATGTTCGCGGGGCGTTTTTCCGCAGCGCAACAGAAAATGTCTCCGCAAGCAAGCATATGTACATAAAAATAAATACCCGGCTACCGTCTGCGAATGCGGGTAACCGTCATTCGGAAGAACAACGTAAGTCCAATGAAAACCTTACGTGGAGCATCGCTTCTTGCTCAGCACTCCAGCTGTAAAAGGGCAGCCTTACTAAGGAAGAAAAGCGTATCTCTAATGAAAATCACTACGTTGATAAGTTGTTCTTGCTCGGCAGGCAGCTGTAAAAGGGGTAATACAGAGGTGAGTAGGAAGGAGCCGGGCCCCGCGATGAAATGACACGGCGTGAATGTGAGAACTTCAATTAAAATAAAAGTAAAACCCCGGAGTTAGGTAATTGATGGACCGGGTTGGCCGGCGCGCCAGAAATTGATTAAAACTTCAATTATCATAAACGAGCGGCCAGACGAAGTGTATATACGCGTCGAGTATGCGTATGTACAGCCGCGAGCGCGTATACAGGGTGTCCCGAATGGACATATACACGGAGAAAAAAACTTCGTGCGTGGGACCCGAAGTTTAGGTCATATGGATCTCTGAAGTTTTCGGATTGAGCATCTGAACACTTCATGTCCAGCTGCTGAGGTTTGGATCACACATCTGAAACTTCAGTTCTTACATCTGAAGTACTTCGGTTTTCACACCCGAAAGACTTCGATTCTCACATCCGAAAAACTTCCGTTCTCACATCTGAAGTACTTCAGATGTAAGAACTGAAGTTTCAGGTGTGTGATCCGAACTTCGACAGCTACACCTAAAGTGTTCAGATGCTCAATCCGAAAACTTCAGAGATCCATATGACCTAAAATTCGGGTCCCACACATGAGGTTTTTTGTCTCCGTGTACGGATTCTTCAGGGACTGATGATTTTATGTGAGGGCTGTCCCAAAAGTACGTAACGCTCTCGGGGGAAGGGAGGGGGCGAGGAAAGCGTTACGCTATTTTGTTTTTATGTGTTAAAGGATGGGGACCAACGCCACAAAAGCGTTAACACATTAACAATTCAACATCTTCATAGAAACCTTCCTCTTTCATTCGTGTTTGTTTTTGGCCAGAAATGGTTTAAATGTATAAGAGTAGACCAAATGCACCAATGTACATGTATCCATGCACCAAATCCCATGTAATTTGTTTGATTAATGTCTCCTCGACGTTAAAGAAAAAAAAGAAGGAAAAAAATGATTTTCAATACAACACCTTGCAGAGTCTTTTCCTCGTTTCCAATGTTTTAGAGGAAAACAAGCAATACTGCAAAAAAGTCTCTTTTTGTCCTATCGAATCGATCTCCAAAGTATCTGCATTTCGATTAAGGGCACCCTGTACATACGTATCGAGAAATCGAGGTTTCGATTGGGTATCGAGCTGCCGTAATTAATCGTAGCAGATTAGCCCAACGTTCGAGGTGCTGGCTGGCAAAGACACAAAACATTAATCGGCAAGATAAGCCCTGGCGGCAACCGAGGGAAGGGAGGTTAAAAGGGTTTATCGACCGAAGTCCCAAAGACTTTCAGCTACCGAGTAAGCGAATTGATGCTCCAGCTGCCGACTGCATCTGAGTCTGAGTTGAAATACTCTTCTTCTGTGCTCATCGATGTTGTCATGTCCCGCCCGGAAGAAAAAAAACCTCAAGTTGATTCAAATATGTAAAATTTTTTGATCAAACCAAATGTGAGCAGAGACTAAGCACCTGTTGCACATGTTTTTTTATTGCTTATATCGAAAGAACTGATGCTCCTAAGGTCATGGGAATTTTCCCGGAGTTCCAAAAAATTATCGGTTGACTCGACGTTTGCGATTGAAAAACGGCTGTCAATTCCTTAAACACAAAAATGCATTGGGAGTGATAAAGAGACCAGGTTTGTCATGTACTATGACGTCACGAGTGTACCGGATCCGTTCCCGCGAAATAGTGACCCTCTTGGACGGATCGGTTCCAAAAACGAGCTTTTTTTGAGTTTGGGTTCAAAAGATTTTATCCGAGTTTCCAAGTTTTAGTAAACTCAGGAGAGTGGAATATTTTGAATCCATCTTTTTTCAAGAGTCAACACTTTAGAAGAAATAACTTAAATTAAAAAATGTCTTAAGCGCCTCATAACAAATCATATCTGAACCAAGTCTTTAGCGGAAAGAAATCGAGCACAGTATAGTGCTGACATGATTGTACAACTTTTTCTATCACGCGAGAAAGTTTGACCTTTCAAATAGCTGGTTAGAGTTGCAAAATCTCACCAATATTTCAATCTACACAAGTTTTTCTCACTAATGTAACTAAAAAAAAAAAAAAAAAAAAAAAAAAAAAAAACAGAATCAAGTGTTAGCGGCGGGCTTATAGGACTTTTTGATGTAAAAAAAATGAAAAACTAAGTGTGTGAAAGGAACCCAACGTGAAATTACTTTAAAATTTACTGACGTAAAAAAAGCAATAAAAAAACGTTATATTTTCCGTGAGAGCCTCGCTTTGTATGCAATGAAAATGAAATAAAATAAATGCAAGCTGACAGCGTTGAATGTCATATGCGGTAAAAGAGGAGTAAAAGATATCCCAGAGCTACCGAAGATGAGATGAAACCAGTTAAAAGCTACCAGAAATTACAAGGAGAAAAAACCATCGATTTAATTCATTTACGAACGTCCACTTAAAGAGGATGCTGAGAGGATCCAGTGCAGATGACAACATTTATCACCTTTGCTCCCTATCGATTCGAAGGTGCTTTAATTTGCGGTTATCAAAGGGCCCGATCGATCGAAGCGACTGGTTCCTACAGCTCTGTACTCACACATAGCTCCTTCACAGTGCTAACACTTTAAAATACGATTAATAGTAACCGTCTGGAGAAAAAATGACTTCAGGCTGATTATTGAAATTGTAAGACAACAATACAAAAGAGAAAATGGAGCCACCCGTTTCAGCCAATAGGATCGCTGGATTTTCCCTTTGCCTTCTTTGTCTATGGCTTTGTCTATCAATTTCAATAATCGCCCCGCAGTCGTGGCGGCATATTTTCTCAACTCTTTGGTTATCAGTCATCATTGGGCAAATCTGAGTATCAACTTTCCGAACAATGCGAAGCGTGAGAGTGATCGACTGTCGATATTTCCTCGTTGAAGCTATGGTAAAAGGTCGATTATTAAAAAGCTAGTTGCGAAGACCCTGTTCATCGATCCTTTTCCATAGTTTTAATTGGCAGATCAATTGATTTATCGCAACGCACTGCTTCCCAAAGTATATTTTCCATTAAAGAGAAGTTAGCAATGCGGGGTCTTCAAAATAAACTATCGCTGAATCCAAGGATGGAAACAATAGGTATGAAAGTTTTGGAAGTCGAAAAGTTCCAATACTCTATTCGCATGCAATATTTGATCATTGGTAACTTTAACGACATTTCGCCGTGTGGGCAACTCAATAAGAGTTTGAAAACAAACAATATTTCTATTGCCAACTTGACGTTAGTAATACTTAACATTTTATGAGGATACACGTGGAAAACCTCAAACACTGGAAAAAGAAACCCCATTGGACCTAGAGTTCAGACTCTTAAAAACATCGACAAAAAAAGTACTTTTCATTCAATCAGAATCTAGCTTAAATCAAGAACCAAGCCTCTTAATTTAAGTGGATTTCGTTTTGATTCAAGCAATAATCCGATTGAATCAAGAGTATTTTTTCTCGTCAATGTTTTCAAAAGTCTGGACCCTATATCCAATGTGTTTTTTTTCCAGTGAATAAGTTGAAACTTCAACATTAAGTTTTTTCTACGGTCAAATGGGCGTAGCTATCCTAGAACTTTGATTCAACCGCATCCTTCAAATATGCAACGGAGTGTTTCAATTAAAGGAGCACCGTCGAAATTAACCAATCACGAGGTTGAAAAGGATAGTTAATACTTTTGGGACGGGAGGTTTCGGGAGGTACTGAACCACAGGCTATTTATTTTCACCTGGGTGGCTCTCAGACAACAAACCGTGGCAGATTCGAAACAGGCAGGGCCGCCAGATTGTTTAGGATGATCCGTCTATTTTTTAATCACCTATAGGAAGCACCCTTGAAAAAAACTGGCGGTCAGTGAAATTGCGTGTTCGGATAAAAATATTCTAGAAATGCGGTGGTAAAAACTGAAATTAGGTATCATCTCGGTAGAGAAGTGAACTTACTTGAATAGGAACATTAACTAATGACTCTTCTAATGACTCAGCAGCTTTAATTACTTCTGTATTGGAAGCATTTTTTTATTCGATTCGCGTTCAAAGTTCCCTGCAGAGAAATGGTACATAATTACAGTTTTGAAAAAACGAGAGTTCTGAGAGCTTAATAAAGTTGCGAACAACTTTCACGGAATATTCTTCATAGGATGGAAAACATCAGTAAAAATTTTACGAAATGAAATTCGTCAGTTTTCACTACTTTTTTGCCTCGTGCGCTCACGTCTATTTGTACACGTGAGAAGGAAACTCAAAACGCCTTCAATTGTTTGCTTATGCAACATGGACGACCACAGAGCACGTATAGTTGCATCCAGGCGTTGACATGAACATCACGTCACGTTGTTCTGGATCATCACGATGCCAACGAATTTGTAAAAACAAAACCTTACATTTCCTTCCCATCTCACGCGGTCAAAATAAAACACCTCCAAATATTACGTGACATTTTTAAACAACAGTTTACCAGCATACTTTATAATAGGAGCACCGGTAATGGAAAAATGCATTATTCGAATATTGCCACTCTAACGCTGGGGAGTATTGAAAGCTGAGCATACGGGCTGATTATCGACACCTATAGATGAAGCAATAGACAAAGAAGACGGATGGAAAATTAAGCAATCTAGTTGGAACAGGTGGTTGTTATGACTAGAGGAGAAAATGATGGGCTGACTTGCTGACTATAGGGTCCATCGGGGGTTGCCGTTAGTTAGTCAATTTTACAAGGTTGTAATTTCACCCAATTTTGAGGGGGAAAGAAGGCCAAAAAATTCAAATTACAGTAAATAGTTTAAGCTCTGATAAGAATGCATAAGATTCCATTAAGATTTTCAATGCTCTGATAAGATTCCAGTGCATCTGCCTAAACTGAACCTTCTACCTCTTAGCCTTGTACTAATAATCATTAGAGCTCAATTCTTTACTGTAATTGAAATTTGTGCAATTTTCGGTCATGCTTTCCCCGAAAAATAGTATGTGGACAATTTTACCACCTTGTTACATAAAGTTCGGGCCACATTTTTAGTCTTTTTTCCCTACGAATCTATTTTCTCACCTTGTTTTGCCGATTGCACGCACACGCCTCCACCAAATACTGGAAAAAAAAACCACATTAGATCTAGAGTCCAGACTCTTGAAATCATTGACAAGAAAAAGGACTCTTGATTCAATCAGATCTAAGCTTAAAGCAAAAGGAAATCCGCTCAAATTAAGAGGCTTGGTTCTTGATTTAAGCTTAAATCTGATTGAATCAAGAGCATTTTTTCTTGTCGATGTTTTTAAGAGTCTGGGCTCTAGATCCGATGTGTTTTTTTTTCCCCCAGTGTACCTCTCTATTCTCTGCTTGTCTCCTTTGTCTATCGCTGTGTCTATCAATGTCAATAATCAGCAATTTCTCTACGCGTTGCGACACGTCGACAGGAAATCCGAGGAGGGCTCGACCACGATTTGGCAAGGCGGACGTTGCGTTGGGTAAGTGCACGGCAGATCTGGACGGAGGTAATTATTGAGCAAAGTAATGTCTATGATAAACTCATCTCATCTCATCTCATCTCGGCTCGGACGGAGACGGCGGCGGTGGACGGTGGAGATTCGGTAGCCGCGTTCGGGGTCGTCTCGACAGGCCCATTACCGCACCATTCTGATGGATCCCGGCCCGAGACGCGAGAGTGAACGTGGACCGGGCCCGGGAGCATCCCGAGTCGTCAGATTTACTCCGAAAATCAGTGCATTTCAATGTAAAATATGCTAATTTTACTGCTAAATTTACAACCTTGCCCGAGATGGACCAACGATAGCCGCGATCGGTCGACGCGCCGTCACATGAATAATCATTGCCTTGTTGCCGAACTCGGAATAAAGAGGCAAATTTTTGCGTCGGATTGCACGGATCGTGTGAATACAATCCAAACAACACGTTTTGGGGTTCACCAAACGGATGGTTGGTCCTCACCAAGGGAGGTTAGCGTTAGGATTCAGCAGAGACAAAGAGAGACCCTCCATCGCTATCTTTAGGTCTCGATACACGATCAAATTCTGAACCAATTTCAATCAAAGTAGACCAGTTGATAACTGATGATCACCGTTCAACAGGTCTCTTTGATCAAAATTGGACGGGCCGTCAAATTTTGATCTCTGAATCTCTCCTGCTGATTTAATGGCTTATATTTCGTTAAGAACCCACAGTTAACTCTGGTGTCCATTGACTGTCCTCAGACATCGGGGGATAGACACATGAGGAAGAGCTATATCGAAACTGCTTTTGCAGATCCAGTCATCAGTTCCGAGAGCGTACGTTGCGTCGCCGAAAGTATTTGAACCTGGGACCTATTGACCCAGAGTTAAACGCCGTACCCATGAGGCCAACCTGACCGGTGAACGTCAGCTTGTTTGCGGCAATTGAATTGCTTAACATGTTGCTCAACACTTAGCGGGGAAGTAGTGTCAATGGGTTAAGAGGGTAAAGCTCTTAAGGTAGAAGTTTCCACCTGCCGCCAAGAGGCTTGAAGGGCTAATTGAACTTCATTTTGCAATTAGAAATTACAATTTCTGCCTCATCGTAAAAAACATATGCCTGTATAGGGAAACTAATGGTACATGCGTTGTTTCTAAAGTCAACCAGAATTTGTAGTTCCAAATTGCAAAATGTAGCTCAATTACTGTTGCAAGCGGACGGTAACCTCTCGTCTAGCGGTGGATATCGGGACCAACTTTTTTTCAAACGCACAGGGTCTTTCCTACGCATTTTAAAAATTTGAATAACACGATTTGTCCAAAAATGCTTGTTACGTGTGGCTGTACGCCATTAGTATACTTTAAAATCTACGAATCATCACATGAAAAGGCAGACATGATGAAATCAGCTAAAGGAATTCTTCCGTAACGAAAAATAAAATATTCAAAATAAAATAAAACAATAACTGTAGCAAAAATCTTTTTTCTTCCTTGATCAGGGCCGGATTTAGGGGGTGGCGACATGGGCCGCGGCCCATGGCGGCAAATTTTGTAATTTTTTCAAATGTAGATATAAAAAAAAAAATCTGATTCAGAAAAAAATTACAAACGAGAAAAGGCGTAAAAATCTCTCATTTCCTAAGAGTTAAAGTACAGTAATGTCTAATTTGTTCGTCTTTCAGTGATACAAGAGACAGCGTCTTTCATTAGTCTAGTTCAGAGAGAAACCAAACACGCAATTTGGCCTGGAGCGGCGCGGCGCAGAGAGCAATGATGATGCGGACTTGAGATGGAAAGGAGAAGCCCTCGACGCGCCGGTCACCATCAAACACATATTCGCGCCTACAAGACTGCATGAATACTTCACGCATTGCGTCAAAAACAGTGTGCAATCAGCAGCAGCAGCAGCGGTCGGTGAAACGCATAGCGCCTACAAGACTGTGGGGATACTTCACGCATTGCGCCAAACGCAGCGCGGTTAGCGCGGTGGCGGAAATGAAAATCATTAAACTACATTTATGTTTATTCTTCCATAATTTTTTCGTTCTTTTGTTATAAACGGAAGGCTTCGTCCACACAGTGATAGGTTTACGCGGAACATAATTTTCGCGCAAAATTCCGTGAAACTTTGCTGGTGTTGACAGGGCTTTCACAAGAAATGTGCCCAACACGAGTAAACGCGTCTTATGCGCCCTTCCTCCTCCGGCACGTTTACTTGATGGTTTGTATCGATGTTTCAAAACGAATGAGAAGGGGCAGCAAAATGCAGGCGGCCTATGGGCGGCAAGTAGGTAAATCCGGCCCTGTCCTTGATTAATCGATTTTCCGAGGGAAATGGCCTTATTGTCACAAAAATGCCCTATAGACTTCTCGTATATACCTCTTTGTTACAATTTCTAAGCCAAAATATACATTGAATAATTTCAGCAAAAATTCCCATTTTCCTCAGTGAATATCCCAGAAATGCTAGTCATGGTCCCTTTGCTTCAAGCTATTGGTTCCCTTGAAAAAACAAAAAAAATCGATGAAATCTTTCAGTTGTTACGGAATCAGCTCTAAAGACCCCAAAGTAATACAAAAATAAATAATTAAAAAATAACAACTACGAAAAATCCTTTTTTCCCTCATCCTAATGTGCATCAAATCAGTGGCGTGACATGAACAATCGATTATCGATATTTCCCCATTTGAAGCTACAGTAAAGAATCGATTATTAAGGTGTTAGTTACGAACACCCAGTTTATCGATTATTTTCCATAGGTTTAAATGGCAGATCAATCGATATATCGCAAAGCACGCCACGCCACTGCATGTAATCCAGGTGGCAACGCGGTTTCGAGCCCGAATTAAAGCACGAAAGGCAGCCAGGGGGATCAAGTGGGATGAGGACGAGGGCCCGATCAGATTTTTAGGCCCTCGAATTTTCAACGGTGCTCAAACTCGGAATGAGGGGGAGGTGGGGGGAGGGGGCTGTTAAAATCTCGCGGGTTCCCATCTCATCCAGAAAACGGGCCGAATCCTCAAACCACGGCACCTCGGCCCTCATTATTTTTAAATTACGAGGGGGCTCGGGATTACGAGGCTGTTTGGACTCGCGCACAATGGATCGAGTCAATGAGATACACTGAAAAAAATTCTCGGCGTTTTTACCACGGTCCGTTGGTACCTTTACCATCTCGCTTTTTTTACCAATTATTGGAAATTTTACTAAGACAGATTGGTAAACTTACCTAAAAACCGGTATTTTTACTGTTTTTTTTTCAGGTAAGAATACCACTTTTGTTGGTAATCAATTCCCGGTAACTTTGCCATTTTATCTCGGTAATTCTACCACAGTCGATAAAAAATATTGTCGTTTTTACCAAGGTCCAGTAAAATTACCGAGAAAGTTCAATAATTTTACCGAGATTTCTCGGTAAAATTACCAATTCCATAAATGGTAATTTTACCAAGAAAAAACTGGGATCAAATAGAACCCTGAATTCGTGGTAATTTTACCCGTTTCTTAGTAAATACACCGAGATTTTTTTTCAGTGAAGGCCGGACATGAACTGGAGATGTTGCATATGTAAGGAATTTGCGATTTGACTGTTGATTTTTAAATAAAAGTTCGTGAGAAACACGATGGTGCCACTGGTTTTTTTTCGGAAATCAACTCCCAAGCTCAAAAAAAGCTCTCAAGTTGAGGCTAAAATGGAGGGGATATCCCACGCTATCCTGAGAGTCCACCTCTACATCAAGACAAACCCTCCATGCAAAGGTAGGAAGCTAATACACTGACAGGGCTGCCACTTGATTTGGGGACTCCAAAACTGAAAACACGGCAATCCTGCTAATGTATTTGCTCCCTATCTTTGCACGGAGAATTTGTTTTGATGTAGAGGTGGACTCTCAGAATTGCGAGGAATATCCCCTCCATTTTAGCCTCAACTTGAGAGCTGTTTTTGAGCTTGGGGTTTGATTTCAGAGAAAACCAGTGGCACCATCGTGTTTCTCGCGAACTTGTACATAAGAATCAATAGTCAAATCGCAAATTCCTCACACAACAACATCTCTATTATTTACTGCAAATTCTGATGTTTAATTCGTCACATTTTAAATTCCTACACTGAAAAAAAAATGCTAAAATCAACACATGAAAATATAGTGAAACAAGGTGACAAGTCATCAAAATAGATTAAGAACACCGGGTTGATTTAACTAATTTGGTGATTTGTCACCGTATTTTAGCAATTTTTTTTTTCAGTGTAGGGGTGATTGGCAAGGAAATGTCACGAGAAGACCAATGAAGCAGCTTTCAGAACCTCGCAAAGCTCCGTATTAACGGAGTTATGAGCGTTTAAATTTTCCAAATTTTGTCCGACCTCTCCGCTTGACTCAATCCACTGTGCGACGCGGGGCTCCCGGTTCGCTTTTTACCCCCGTGGATGCACCCGGAGTCGGCAAGGTTGTCGGATGCGCCCGGTGCATTCCACTCCGCGGTGTCAGCATACCTGGTGCGCATCACTGCACCCACTGATTTGTGGCCGTACTCATCGTAAAAAATAACCTACGAATAATTTAAATCGAGACGCTTAAACCAGGAGCGGTATATTCTGGGGGAACCCTTTCCCAACAATTGTAAACAAGGGTGAGGCACAAGTCAAGTCCAGAGATCAACGCTACTCTCGGTGAGATTATGGATGTGATCGTCTTGGGCGTATAATGCACCGAATGATGACTAATAAACATAAGGGTGACCAACTGATCACTTTGTTACCCGAGAAAATTTATGGGAATTCATTGGGTTAAGTCGTGTGTAGTAGAGTCGTAGAGAGGCTGAAGAAGAGTACGGATCCTTAAGCGAATTTGATTTAAAATTCCGAGCCTCTTTGGGAAGTTCTGTCTCGGTTTGTCTCATCAATCACCAACACCAGTGGACACCGTTGTTATCAGATTCGACCAATCAGATCCATTGGTTTTCGATAGGTCGAACCTTTTTTTAAAACCACCTCGGAGATAGTACCAAAATCACGCACCAATGTTACGATTCGTAAGTCACGGGATCGGAAGTTCCGAACTCAAATAGAATGGCAGTTCGTAGGTTCGTGCACAAAAGTAGTACCGAACCTCTCAATAAAATTTGCTTCTTGGGGCCTAAAAGGACTGCCAACCAACAAAAAACATGTCACTGTCAATCATTAGACCGATATCAAACCAAGATGGCCAAAAATTGTGGTAATGACACAATCCATTAGGTTGCGAATCTAAATGTTGCGGTACTATTCCAACTTGAGTTGCGATACCACAGAAATAAATTGGAAATGCCCTATCATCCAACAAATTCGGATAGTGCCACAATTTTAGGGGATAACCCCTGAATTTGTTTTCCTTCTTGAACTTTTATGAAGTTCATTGTTTTAAGTCAAGTATTCTTCGATCACAGAAAACATCAATCAGAATTCCTTTTCTAATTCTGATCGATCAGAAATGTATCTGATGTTTATCGCATCACATCAAATATTTCGACGACTTTCACTCGAAACCAAATTTTCCGAACCACAACCTCCACTCGAGAACAATGCTGCCAAGCTAAGGAAGAACGCCGTATGAACATTCGAGAGTTGCCAAGTTTCCTTCAATGAAATGTTCATTTTTGAGGAAAGTTATCAATATTTTTCCTTGAAATTTTTAAGAGCTTTAGGTGAAATTGCAAACAAAATTATCTAAAAAGTTGGAAGAAAAATATTTATAAGTTTACCAGGAAATTCGAATTTTAAAGATGGAAGTTTGGCAACGCCTGAAGGTTCATACGGCGTTTTTCCTCAGCACGGCAGAATGGATATCCATCGCCCCGCAATCACGACAGTAGCTCACTCGAGCTGGGGGCAAGGCCACCAATCATTCTCCAAACCCGTTCGACAAAAACGTCCAAAACAAAGCTCCGATTGTTGTAGGAAACAGAAAGTTAGGAATCAACAATGCGAGACAATGAAAGATCCTCGCCGCCCCCGGGCACCTCGACAAAAAAGAAGCAGTACTCGTACCCGTTTTGAAGGAACTTAATGATTCATTCATGTTCAGCACTCTCACTCGCCCGCCACTCGGCCTTTTCTTCCTGCTGAGGTCCTTTTACGTTTAACGACTTCGTCGGCGATGCAAGATCGCGTGAAAAAGTTCGCGCAACATTATCGGCTCGGCGGAAAACGTTGGCGACTTCTGTACTACATTTTGTAATTTGGAACTATTAATTCTGGCTCTTCTGGAAAAACACTTATGTGCATAGGGAAACGAATGGCACATACGTTTTTTTTAAACCGGGCTAGAATTTATAGTTCCAAATTGCAAAGTGTAGTCCTTCTATCGCATCTTGCTAACCAGTGGCGTGGCGAGCTTCGCGATGTCGCAGGCGAATAGTAAAATTAGGCATTTTGTCTTTCTGGGTAAATTGTCAAATATTCTGACTTAGGTTGCAGTTTTGATTATTTTCCGAATTTTAAACAAAATAATTCATTGCTCGTGTGAGGAAGAATTCCCGGCATCTTACAATAGTATTTTAAACGATTTTAATCTCCGGAGACGGCATTTATCCTGACATTTTCAGCGTGGCATAAAGTATAGAATTTTTAAAATTGTATCATGTAAGTATGAGCATTTTAAGAGGAAAAGACAAAACAAGTTCGTAGATTTGATGAGTTGTTTTTTTTAAAACTATTGAAAACTTGTGAGCTCTTCGTCATAAATATATTTACAAAATTTCATAAACTGTCAAAATTTGACTATCTGCCTAGGCATTTGACAAAATGCCTGATATGACTAATTACCTGCGACATATTTGTCGCAGGCAGTCAGCAATCGCCTGGAATTTGCAAACTCCGTACTTGTCAGTTCGTCAAATTGCAATTGCAATAACATCAATATAGTCAAGGTTTCTTTAGCGAAGAAATTCAAGGCACGACCTCAGTTTAGACACCTTCAAATCCAGCGACACTCTCCGCTTTGCCAAGGAGTTAGTTTAGTTGCGTAACCAAACCAAACCCATCTCAGATTATTAATTACATTTCACGAACTCGATAGTGTGCTAGCTGGAACTATGCATTCAAGGAGAAGGGAATAACGTATGTTTGAATTCAAAACATAATAATCACTACTTCCCATCTCGTTTTTTCACTATAAAATGTTTTAATTTGTTGATTCAATATACGAATTGATGATTGCAATTTGCCGGCGATTGCTAATTGCTTGCGACATACAGATTGATCTGCCCTTTTAAACCCATGGAGAAGAATCCATGAACAGGGTGTTCGCAACTAACACCTTAACAATCGATTCTACACCAAAGCTTCGAACCGAGAAATATCGTTAATAATCGATCGTTTACGCTTCGCCACTGTTGCTAACCGTGCGTTCAAGTCTCCGAGGGGTGCTTCCTGATTACGCGTGATTTTTGCCTGGTTATCATCAAGTCAAAGGTGAAAATTGACAGTTTTTATCTGTTTGGCAATCAAGGCACGCATTATAGGATCACGTCCGCTGGCATACGGATCAGTGGACGTCAAAACTTTTTGAGTCATTTTTAGGATAAGCTCTCGGCCCCACAAGAATGCATACATTCCAAGGCTCATCAGACACAGTACATGTTGGATGCTTAACATCAACCGATTCATATACGGGCACGCCGAAGACGTACTCTCTTATTCTTAAGTCCCGGTGCCCAAAATGTCAATGTTCATTAGTGAGTTTGTGTCATTGTGAGCCGTTCCATACTGCCTCTGAATGGGTTCAGGATGAAAGTTCCGATATCGGCGACCGGTGACTTCCTTCTTAGAGGGAACAATTAATATTTTCTTCTTTTTGTTGCCGTCTTCTACAGCGGGATATAACGGGGCTTGTGAGAGCTGAGGGGTCAGGAGGGAAATATTAAGAGTTTCCATAATCACTATTACCTTTAAAATCAAACTCTAAAAAGTGTCCTGAAGTCTATCGATACAAGTACACACTGAATGAGGTACTTCCATCACATCAGCGCAGCGGCGTGGCGTAATTTGCGACGTATCGATTGATCTGCCATTTAAACTATGGAGAAGAATTGATGAATAGAGTGTTCGCAGTGAACACCTTGATAATCGATTCTTTAACATAGCTTCAAATGGGGAAATAATCGATAAATCAATCACTCACGACTCGCCACTGCTTTACAAGCAAATAAAAGAGGCAGAATGTGTACTGGAATTTTCGGCGAAACAATTCAACCATGAAAAAGGATCCGGCAGGAGGGGAGCTTGGTGGGGTGGCCCTGTACTTGGGTCAAAAGAAATATGGTAAACAACGAAAAGCGTAAAGTTTAAATACTTAAAAATGTTGTAAAATTGAGACCGTCATAATCATTTTTTTATGTTTAGAAGAAAACATTGTTTCATTAATTTACTCTATGCCTTCATAAGTTTTTACTTTGTTTGATAAACTCATTCCCTCCAAAATAATTGATCTTGAACACTCAGCGAAAGGGATTAAATCCGTCAATTTTAACCGACAAAATTGTTAGTTTGGGCATTCCCATGTAAAAATTATCCGAGGGAGTTTACTCTCCCAAATTTTTTTCGGGGAGGGGAGGTGTCCAAAATAACTTCTAAAGCCCCTCCCTGGATGAGCTGAGTATTGTTGCACGAACATGTTGAAGGAAATTTGTGGAGAAATTGAGATATTGGAAAATTTTGGGTAAGAATAATCTCCAAGTACTGCACGAAAAGAATTTATAGTATCAGAATGATTGTTGTAATGATTGCAGTAATTGTTATACTTAAGCCACCATTTTGAACATGCAATACAAATCCGACGCAGATAGAATTCCCTTCCTCCACATGCATCCTTACCCAGTGGCAACTTTGCAAGTTGGCAACACTATTTTTCCTCTATTTAAATCCATTAAAATTACCGATTTCAGGTGAGGCAAGCTGCCTCACCAAGAACCGATTGTTTTACATACATTTAAATGGGGAGGGGGGCCAGTATTGCAAACTTTCAACAATCGCCAGTGTCCTCGCGAAGTATATTGTGGTCGTTCCGCCTCGTTTATATTTACCAAATTCAGACTGATCTCATTCTGACGGAACATACTTATCTCATAGGAAACTATTATGACACTTGGACTTCCGTTAGACCGACACGCTACCGTGTGGTTTTTCTCAATGACCGGTCAGACGTACTGGGAATAGTTAAATTTTATGTTTGCCCTGGAGCTGGACACAACTGAGAAACCGCAGTCAGTGGAAGAGATAAAGTCAGCCTCTTTCTCCCACGGAGCGTGTGGTCATCCGGATGATTAGAAAACGGAAACGGACGTTTTAAACACATTTTACCGCACTACCGCTTGGTTGCCGTTCCCACAAGTTTTCAAGAGTGAAAGGAGATCGCAAAACTATGAAAATGCTGTACGTAATATGGGACGGAAGGTATGGATTCGATCGATGCGAATCGATTGTTGTGGGAAAGTCTTTAATCCTTCACGGGAAAAATTAAATTTCTGATTTGGAGAATTTGCACGCAATTTTTTTATTGCTTCATCTGAAAGTGCCTAATGAGCTGAGTTCGCAATATTTTTCATAATTTTTTTCTGACATGGGAAATTGGAGAAAAATTGATTTAAAAGTGAGAAAATGTGCCGCCTTGTGACGTCATCTGGCGGCATTTCCCATTTAAACACATGTATTTTAGCAGAATCGGTTATTTTGTCATATCTCCTCTAATAATTGCTCAATTTATGAATCAAGGGTTCTTCGTGTTCAGTTCACTCAGAGGATTCCACTTAAACAGGAAATTCATCAAATTTCAGACCCTTGCAAATTCTCCAGTAGCATTTTTTGTCGAAAATCTACATTGAAACATTGCGGTCACTTTTTTTAGCAATCGGATTGTTAAATCAGCAATTTAATTTTTTCCGTGCTGTTTCTTTTAACAAATTTTACGTGTGTACTTTCTTTGCTGTCTTTGATCCAATCAGGAGATTCGATCTGTAAAAAAGGCTGTTAAAGTTTAAAAATCGTAAACAAGGTTAAATGGCTATAAACATGTTTAAATATTATGGCATACTGTATGTACTTCAAATTAGGTCAACTTACAATCTGAGACGGAGTAGCAAAATTTGATCTTATGCATTTGACTGTTCAATGGTGGATGTCCAAAAATCAGACTTGTTTATGGCTTATTATGAAGACTCTAGATGAAATCTGGTCTCTGTAAAAAAGAAAGAGAATAAAATGAGAAAATCGAAGACATCAAAAGATAATTACTTCGATGGGTTGACAAAAAATTCGAGAATTTCTTAAAATTGATTCTACAGCGATCCTCACAAAATACCATCTTGCGAGTAATATTGGAAAGAAGGAGGAAAAAACTATCAAATCAATCCATTTTTTGTAGGCGTATCAAATTTAAAATATTTTAAAAGCTTGTTATGCAAGTTTTCTGTTTCAAAGTAAATTTCCCTGTACAAGAAAAGCAATATAGGTATCTGCACTTGGTCTGCAAAAAATCTATCTGATGAGAGATTTTTTGACAAAGTTTGAAAAAGTTTTGACTTTACGAGCTGGCAACTCTACCAGTTTCATGTTTACGAGCGGATTAGGAATTCATTAGAATGAGAGTCTGTTTAGTAAATTATGATTAATTTATGCAAACAGAGGAATTAGCGGGTGACGAAAGTTGAAATTGAAGACGGCGAGCATATTAGAAAGGCGAAGTTTTATTTACATACGAAATGTCACGAGGTGGCGATTAGAGTTTTTTTCCGTACACTAGAAGTTATACAAGGTTTGATAAGAAACAATTATCTCCATGCAAAACTGCCCAAAACAAGTTTCGGACTTTTAAAATCGCCGGAACTCTCTCCCGCGTTCGGAATCTAATATGATACCTTTCCCTCGGATATGAATCTGACCATTCATCAGAGTTTAGAATCGGCACGTTCCATCATTGATGATTTACTTTCAGTTACATTACCACGTTTTCAGTATAGTATGAGTAAAATGATCGCGACCCTACCTATACAAGAGAGTTCCTACTAAGTTCCAAAGTCTAGCAACACTGCCACCAGGTAATAATAAGGTCCAAAAAAAGCAAATAGGTGGACCGTGTTTAGCAGAAAGGAACCATGCCTCATCAGTCATTTCCAAAAACAGGGTTGATTTTTTACAACGGAAAGTTTGTGCGGATTCTTTTGAGAATTATAAAGAATTTGCTTCGCTCTATGCAAAAAATTCACTGAAATTTGCACAAAAATCTGCACAACCGCATTCATGTAAAAAAATTAAATTGTCTAATCAAATTTGGGAACAGCTGACGTGGCTTTGTTCCTTTCTTCTTAACGCGGTCCAGGTAACCCTAATAAATAACAAACATAAATATGTTGTTTATTACCTTGCTAGAGACAAAGGCAATTCAACTATTAAGAAAGTTTCTTATATTAGGTAACTTCTATCATTTTTTTCAGAGCTATTCACACTGTCAGTAAGGTCATATGCAGTGTCATCAATATTTATGTAGGTAGACTTTCCGGGGGCTCTGAGACTAGGATCCTTCGCGAAGAGCTTCAAGTATAATAGCCCTAACATATCGAACTATTCCGTGAGGGACAAACTATTATGCGCGAAGTTCATTCAAGAGTAGTTGTTATTCGTAAAACAGATCATTGCTGTCAGGCTGATCAGGTTTGGAAACGGCCACACCACGCTGCTCTCTGTTGAAAACACATTGGCTAACACGATATTCAAAACTCAAAATCTGAGCTTTACGTAACGCCCTCTCGTTGGCGATAAAATCTTTTCGAACGATGCCACTGTGTCAGAAGGTTATCTTCAGGGCCTGGTTCTTGAAATTGTGATCGCTAGTGACAGGTCGTAGCTCGGATTTTGAACCGCGTCCGGTTGTCTGCGGGAATTCTGTTAGTTTTTGCGACGAATTTTTTACTTTACTCACGCAGGAATGCAGTTAAATTGTGTGAAACGCCTCCGCGACCGCGAGCTGCACCATGACAACCGACAAGGTCGGCAGGTTGTGCAAAATTCTTTACATTTCTTGTGCTTTTTTTAAACAATAAATCGGGCTGATATTCGGCCTGATTGCATTTTTTTTAAAAAAACGTAAAAGTAAAAAAATCCGAGATTGGATTTCCGAGAAAAGAGCCAAATCTAGGAGTTTTATCAAGAGTAACTGCAGTTGAGAAAGAGCGTTTTCTCCGAAAATTGAGGATTTAAACGTATTCTTCGGATTGGACGCAATTTTTGCCAAACGGAACTATGTACAGAATGACGTGAACCCTCTTATGCATATATTATTATGGGTCTCAGGGCTCATGCCTTAATGCACATAGTTCCGTTCGGCAGAGATACGTCCGATTCGAGATAATCTGCGGATTTGTCGAAAACTGGCAGTTTTATCGAGGGTTTTTTTTTTTTCAGAACCCACGAGAGAAAGTGTTTTCCCCGAGGACTAATGATTCCAAAATGCCTTCAGCTCTTAAAAATCTGCAAATATAGTTGCTGGTATTTGAGAGGGGTCTTGACATTTTTACGAGGCTCGTCCGTTGGAGAGTTCCAGATTTTTCACACAAATTAAATAATTATAGTACGATTTCAACATTCATCCTCGTTTCTCGTCAGCTAGTCAGCAACGTTTAGAGAGGTGAGCCAAATGAGTTCATCAAACTACGAGCTGTTCGTTGAATGAATAAGCTGGCTACGAATCACAACAGCTGAAAAAAGGCAATTTTAAGAGTTGTCGATATGTCTATCGTAACCGATGACAAAATGTAATTTTTCAAAAGACCAGCGGGCTGATAATTGAAATTGATAGACAAAGCTGTAAAAAAAGAAGACAAAAAGAAAACTGAGCGATCCTATTGGTGAAGGCGGATGGTTGCAGTGGAGAAAGTGGGTAATTAATAGGCTAACTGACTGAAACCCACGAAGGACCATGTAATCGTTTTTCCCTTAATTTATACAATCAACCTTTTCAACCAGTAGGGTCGCTCCTTTTCCCTTTTCTCTTTTTTTTTCAATCGCTTTGTCTATCAATTTCAATAATCAGCCTGCAGGGCGTTTCTAACTTTCTTTTACAATCATTTTTCATAAACTTTTTTTGTTAAAAAGGGGGTGGGGGTTTAGGGGCTCAAAAGCCAACTTTTCCCTTTTTTTCTATGCTCTTTTCCCCGTCATATTCAAAAATAATCGCGCATATTAAAATGCCTCGTAAAACATCCACGGTTTTAATAAAAATAAGGAAAACATAAAACACGCAGTTAGACAACGCAGGAGCCAGGAGGCGCTCCAAGATGCGAGTCCTTGTCGTCAAATCGGAGGAAATAACTTGGCCGGATAAGACCGCGCATGCGTGAAATCGGATTTTTAAGGGAGCCTCGGCAAAGGCGCTTCGTTGCGAAGGTTAGGGGTGTCAAGTGAGGGCACGGTGCGGGGGAGGGCGGGGAGGAGGAGGAGGGGGGGGGCTCCCCGTCAACTCGGATCCCCAGCGACCTTCACCTCTGCTCTGTTTGTTGTGCCTCCGGTTCAACGCTCCCGCGATCTTCGCTACTGGGTTACCGGTTGCCGTAGGAAAATACAGGAGCTGCGATGGTCAGTCAGAGGCGATGACGTCATGGATGCTAATAAATAAAGATTGAACTAAAACAATGATTCCTCTTCTTCATTCCATGCACATAATCCGGTGAAAATTTTCGACATTGATTTCTTTACCTTTCATCGAAGCAAAAAATCAAGGTCAGAAATTTTTCTGCTAACGTGCTGAGGCAAACGCTGGATGAACCTTTGACGTGGCAAATTTTTACGAAAAAATTTGATTTTTCTTTGAAATAAAATCGCGAAAATATTTATCTTTGAAATTTTCAGAGAATTTTACCTACCATCTAGTCCGGTGTGCTCGATGACACCGTGGAAATTTATTCAGATACCTCCAAATTACTAACATGTCCGTGTCCGTACCATATCGGCACTCTAGCCATTGCCCCATCGAAGTCATGCGAGAAGAAAAATTGTAAGTGGATCGCAACCTTCTAATGGAGATACGTTCCTCTTCAGTGCCGTGGCGTGATCTGCGATATATCAATTGATCTGTCGATCGATAGACATGTTGTTCGCAACGAACATCTTGGTGATCAATTTTCTTTACCATAGCGTCGAACGGGAAACATCGATAATCTACCTTTCACGCCTCGCCTGTTCCTCTCTTCGGGATACCACAAATGGACGTATTTATGCTAAAAGGAACTATTTGCTTAGGGTTTGTGTGCAACATAGTTCTTTTTAGCATAAATACGTCCAAATAAAGATACGCGTTTTTCGACTTTTATCGCATCATAACAGAGTGAAGGCAGGGCCGGATTTACCTAATTGCCGCCCATGGGCCGCCTGTATTTTTCTGCCCCCTTCTCATTCGTTTTGAAACATCAATAGATCGTATTCGACAGTGGTTCGATGTATCGTTTGGTACAAAACAATAGAACATAACTTCAAACAAAAATTTTAGGAATTAATTTGAAGAAGCTGAAAATGAGAAAATTCCTAACGATTTCTTTTTTCATTGCCAGTTGGTACTCGAGAGAATAAAAATTCGATCACATAAGACCCGCTACCTCAGATTTCTAAATTGACTTTTGAGGCTGTGGTTACATATCGAAACAGTCGATATCAATATAATCTCACCTGTGTGATCTGTCGAATACGATCTATAGAAACCATCAAGTGAACGTGCCGGTGGGGGAGGGGAAGGGGTGTACGAGACGCGTTTACTTGTGTTGGGCATATTTTTTGTGAAAGCCCTGTCAACACTGACAAAAGTTCAGTTCCGTAAAACCATCCCTGTTTGGACAAGGCCTTCCATTTAAAAAAGACGAACGAACAAATTATGAAAGAACAAACATAAATGTGGTTAATAATTATTTTACCTTCCGCCGCCGCCGCGCCGACCGCACTGTGTTGGAGCAATGCGTGAAGTATTCATGCAGTCTTGTAGGCGCTATACGTTTTATGCCAACCACCGCGACGCTCCGTATCAGGTCACATTGCGTGTTTGGTTTCTCTCTTAGCTCGACTAATTAAAGGTGTTGTCTCTTGTATCACCGAAAGACGACAAAATTAGAAATGACTATACTTTCACTCTCAGGAAAGGAGAGATTTTGTCGTCTCTTCTCGTTTGTAATTTATTTTCTGAATCCGATTTTTCCTCTCTTTTTTGGATACCTACATTCAAAAAGATTGCAAAATTTGCCGCCCCCTACATTTTGCCACCATGGGCCATGTGGCCACCTCCTTAATCCGGCCCTGAGTGAAGGTTTAAAGACCCGACGAAAGTCGAGCTTATTTCGGCGGGACGGCAACGGGGAGGGTGACGAACAATTCGGAAGTCGTTTTCCCGTCGGTGGCGTCGCGACGCGCGGTGCATCGACGCGGCTGACGTCGGACGTCATGTCAGACGACCGCGGCGTCGAGACGGACACGTTCAACGTCCGCTGCGTCGGTTTCCGTTGACACACAAAAAGTCCATTCTGACCTAGAACCTCTCATCGCGGCGCCGATGCCGTTGCCCGGACACTCAATGGCAACTAATACACCGGTAGCCACAACGAACCGAACCAGTGGCGTGGCGTGAATGATCGGTCATCGATATTTCTCCATTTGAAGCTATGCTAAAGAATCGATTATTACGGTGTTCGTTGCGAACAACCTGTTTATCGATCCTTTTCTATAGGTTTAAATGGCAGATCATTTAAGCACACTCATCATTGGCATTGGATCATTGGCAAGCACTCGCTTGCTTTGCGATACATCGAATGATCTGCCTTTGAAACCTGTGGAAAATGATCGATAAACAGGGTGTTTGCAACGAACATCTTAATGATCGATGAAAAACAACTCAATCAGCCAAAATACACATAATAAAATAGCATTTGTTATTTTCTTAATGATCGATTCTTCACTATAGGTTCAGGTGCAGAAACTAAGAATGTTATTGGCTAGCATTTTGATCAAATCTGAGCCCTCTTTTAGCATCATGGGTAACGGAAGGCTCTCTCGACTCAAAACAACGAGAGGAACGATGGAAGAATATATGAGGTTAGGTTCGAACCTAACATGCAACTATTTTAACTCTGCGGTGGACCGAATTGCATACGCTACATTTTGCGGGCGAATGCTGAGATCTTTCCACGCCGCTAACGCGCACTCTCAATGTACGGCTCGTGCCAAAGGGCACATGTGCGATCAGTGTTTTTTTCGAGCATTTGCAACCCGGGTCACCGCGAAGTTGATATAGTTGCAAGTCGGGATCAAACCAAACCGCGTATATTTATTCTATTGTTTTACGCTGAATGCAATATTCAAATGCCCAGTTGGTCTTCCGAAAAACATCTCAGTTTGTTAATATCGCGTTACAAATATGTGCAACAGGAGCGACCAAATAGTTGACTGAAATGAACGCCACGCTCGAAGAAAACACTAATCGTACCTGTGCCCTAACACGAAGGCCGTGAACACATCCCAAATTTCGCCCGCAAAGTCGAGCGTATGCAACCTGGCCCACCGCAGAGTTAAAATAGTTGCATGTTAGGTTCGAACCTAACCTCATGTATTCCTCCATTGTTCCTCGCGTTGTTTTGAGTTGAAAGAGCCTGCCGTTATCTATGATGCTGAAAAAGGTCTCGGATTTGATCAAAAGCTAACTACAAACATTCTAAGTTTACGCATCTGAACAACGACGGATAAAAGTGCACGTGACATACAGCAAATTCGCTCGATCAAAACACTAATCGCACCTGTGCCTTAAAACGAAAGCCGTGAACACATCCTAAATTTCGCCCACAAAGTCGAGCGTATGCAACCTGGCACACCGCGGAGTTAAAATAGTTGTATGTTGGGTCCGAACCCAATTTCGAGTATTCATACATTGTTTTACATGTCGCGCATTTTTCAAATGTCGAGGTCATTTTTCAAATGTCGAGGTCATTTTTCGGAAAGGCGTCTCAGTTGCTTCACAGCACGTTATCTCTGTTAAATGAGGGGCCTAGAGGAGGAAACGCGTGATATTTTTGGATGGTTCTAATTCAAAAAGGGGTATTGGAAAATGACGAAATGAATTTTAAACTCAAAGTTGTATTATTTAAATTGATTATTTTATCCTAAAATAAACCGGGGTAACACTTATTCCGTTTTTCTTGGAAATAGCGAAAGCCAAAAATATTAGCTCCTTGGAAAAACGGAAAATGTAGTTCGACTTTTTAATCCTCTTTTCATAATATCGCCATTGTGCTTTCAGTCCCCCCCTAAATTGCATTTCTTCAAACTTTCTTGATAATTCTCATCAGGCTAGCAGTGACACAAATCTTTGGGGGTTACGCAGTGGAGCGGCCAGCCGGTAAAGCCCTGTAGATGATAATAAAAAAATAAAAACATCAGACGGTTCGCGAGTCGTCCGAACTTTTCGGGTTAGCCAAAGGTAAAATCTGACAACGCCATTGGATTTCCGCACCGATCGAGGGAGTGTTGCCACCACACGAATTGGTATTCCGATGGTTGAGTTTTTATTAGTATTCTATCGTCAGCTTGAAAAAGCTATTGTTTCCGACTCTGAGATCTGTCGGGTATTTTGATCCTCATACTTGTTCGTACTCGGGACTAGGGAATGCACATCACCGCCCCGTCTCGAGTTCAATGTTTTGGCACTTATCACACTTTCTTACCGCAGTACACCGGCAGACATCTACGACATAAAATATCCAATCGGGACATAAAAATGCCTCAAGATACGCGTCTCTCGTTCGGGAGCCAGCATAAAATTTGTTTTTTCGAATAATTGTTGATCGATAGAAAAAACACTCGCGCTAAGGCTGTATTCATAGATGTTCCCTAATCAGCCTTACCTTTCCTATGGAGACCCTTTATGGGTAACATTGTTCTTAAGGGAAGCATATCTTTGACATTACACCATGAATAGGACGGTTTCAATGACATTTGAGTAAAATTAAACAGTTTAATCAGAAAACAGATCCTCACGAGGGTAATACTTTTGCATTGTAGAAAAAAATAAAAAGCACCCAAGAGAAGTCACTATGATTTTGACAGACTTTGAGGTAGGTGCGAGCCTACCATAAAATTACACAAAAACACAGAAAAAAACTTTCCTTGATATTTTCAATTTTTTGCTAGGCAAATTGTTATGATTTGTCGTGTTGGTTCTCATGAATCCAACAACATACGGCAATATCGTCAAAACTACACCCAATTCACGATTCTCCAAGTGTAAACGGTGATATTGTGAATTTCGCAATCAGTGTGATGTACGAGAGTGTGTGGATGCGAGAATTTTTCGCGATGTGGCAACCAGGCCCATAATTTCTGATGAAACAAAGGATGCTTTAAGGATCGTTTAGCACAAGATGCATGGCCACGAACTGTGATTTAATCGCTGTAGAGGCGACAAACTCATTAGAGAGGCAAAAATGACTTCATCGCGCGAGGATCTAGGGATGTCCTCGGAATAATTTCAGAACAAACACAGGCCGAGCTGATCCTAGGGAGAACCAAAGAATAGTATCTATTCCGTTCCTACTTTCGTGGTCTATTTCATTGGTTCATTTCTTCCCATTTTCTCCTTTTTTTTATTATGCTCATTATATGTTTACGCAGGTGCAACGGCTATTCGAATGATACTCCATAAAAATATAATACGAAGTCGTTTTATGACAGAACCCAGTGAAGAGTTTGACGAACGCCAACGAGAGCTGATGAGACCTCATTCAACGCCCATCAAAGTGGGTTAGTGTCAACCTGGTTGGAATAGGAACTCTCTCATTAGCAATAGAGTTTCAGGTGAAAAAAAATAATGTAGGCTAGAATTGGCGAATAGTTACTGAAAGATACCGGATCCATTTTCAGTATACGAGTCAGTGGCGTGGCGTGCTTTTCGATCTATCGATATTTCCCCATTTGAACCTGTGGTGAAGAATCGATAATTAAGGTGTTAGTTGCGAACACCCTGTTTATCGATAATTTCCCATAGGTTTAAGTGGCATATCAATCGATATATCGCAAAGCACGCCACGCCACTGAAATGAGTTTCATCATATATCGATGACTAAAGTGCAAAACCACGTATCTCCGTTTGCGACTTTACAGACTTCCGATCACACTTCATTTTTTCTTTGCAAGACTAGTCAACTTAATTTCTTGAAACCTCCTTGATTTTTCTTCTCTATTATCAGAGTATTTCGTAGAGATTTCAAGCTACATGGATAACTTGCTTCTCTTCGAAAAAATAAAAATAGGAGCAGGGATTTTGAGACACAGCGATGGAGATACGTGGTGTCGAACTTTAGACATTGATAAGTCATCGAATTTCCAATTTTTAGTGACTTTTAACATCTTTCACTGTGAAAAAAATCAAGTAGACTTATAATAGATGTTACCATACGTTCTTTCCAGTGTGAAATTCACCAAATTTCAGACACCTACAAATTCTCTATTCGAATTTTTTTTTTCCGTAAATATTCTGCCAAATTGCGAATTGAATTCCATAAAGAGAGGAGAAATAGATGCATGGAAGAGGAAATCATGGTGAGTCGGAGCGCCGCCGTTACATTTAAAAACATTACACGAGCATGACTCGGTGCGTTCCGAAAGGGTCAGGTGGATGGTGGACGTCGGGTGGTGGATGGTGGAATTCCTGGTCCGGTGCCAAGAGCTCGGGCCAGTCCCGCGAATAATTTACATTCACTCGGCAATTCGTCCGTTTTCGTGGCTGAAAAACATAAACATTCTGTCCATCGCGAGGCATTCCGTTGAGTTTGTTTGCACTCATCCCGGGTTGTTGTAGACTCTCGCACGTCCGGACCGGGAGCAAAATATTTTAGAGACACCGCGCTAACAGTATTTCGGGAATCGCCGCTATTCTCGCCTAATGGTGGCTACTGACGATCGATCACAAACGTGCAAAATACGTTTCATGGGAGTTTTTATTTTTTTAGTTCGGGAAGATTCGCATATCTCGTAGAATTTCCAGCAGCCATGTTTGCATTCCAAGACAATTGACCGAGAATGTGACGAGGAACTCTAACGAGTGACGCGTAATACATTTTTTCTCACTTTCGAAAGAATTTCAAAATTGAGTACTCGTAATTACAATGTGTGGCCACCGACAAAAAGAGGTAGGGGCTAAGACCCAACTTGGACATTTCACTGTGGTATAGTACCTCAATAAATTAGGCTATATTGACCCAAATGTTGCGGTGCTACCCCAATTTGAGTTGTGGTACTACCACAATTGGACGTATTTCTGCCGAACGGAACTATGAGCATTAAGATGTGAGCCCTGAGACCCATAAGAATGTATGCATAACAGGGCTCACGTCATAATGTACATAGTTCCGTTGGCAGAAATACGTCAAATTAGTTGGAAATGCTAATATTATCCAACAAAATCGGGTGGGCATGTAGGTGATTATCTCTAACATCTATTTCTTGTGGCTATTCACATAAGAAAAGCGCTTCAGTCCTCGGAGACTCTGTCGGAGAAATGTTTAGAGAAATGTTTGTCGATTCGGGTTTAAAAAGGTCAGATTTTTAGATTTTCAGGAACACTTGTTGGAATTTGAAGGTTGGCAGTAAAATTTTTCGTGTTAGACGATTAGCTGCCCATTTGAGCCCTAAAAGATCCATATTTCGATAAGTTCTTACACTTCCCACGTAGCTTTTCTACTTCACACGCATTCTTCCGGCACTCTGTGGTAGGTGAAATCCTCATGGTCAGTCATACGTTCGGGGCCTCTAAAATACATTGTCTCCGTTCAAGGATTCCGGATAAAAAATTCCCCTGCAGAACGTCGCTCCTCTGCCGTAAGAGCGTATTTCAGTCTCCAGGTGAGCCTTGCAATGCACTTAATTCCATGGTTTCAGGGGCTCATGCGAGAATGGAGATACGCCCTTACGTCAGAGGAGCGACGAGAAGAGAAAGCACGCGCGCGCCGCACGCCAACTTGGTCCCGCGCGCCGCGCCAAAGGCAAAGGCACTCGCGATTGCATTTTTCTGGAGGCGTGGCGGTCGCCTTAAGCGGAACCCAGACGCGACCGTTTAAGGTTAACACCTGTTTCGCGACTCCATCCGATCCGATCCGCAAAGGTGTCAAGGCAGTTCTGCCGCTCTAAGGAAGAACGCCGTATGAACATCCGAATGTTGCCAAATTTCCTTCGATAAAATGCCCATTTTTAAGGAAAATAATGCATATTTTTCCTCGCGATTTTCAGGCAATGTTGATCAAATCGCGAATAAAATTATCAAAAAAATTAAACGCGAAGTATTAACGAGTCTCCTAGAAAATCCACTGTTTATCGAGTGAAATTTGGCAACGTCCAAAGGCTGATACGGCGTTTTTCCAGAATGGTGGCCGCGGACTTGTCCCCACGGAGGAGGCACGGGTGATTGTGATTACAATGACAACATTTGTCGCTCCTCTTGCTCCTGACGTAAGAGCAGCTCTCTCGATTCTAAGTTGAGCTCTATCGAGCGTATAACTCCATACTTTCTGAGGTCCATCTCGAAATGGAGTTACGCGCGGAATGACGTTTGTCGGCTGAAGCTCTTCGTGATCGGGACCTGCTCCGCCGTGTCATGCAAAAACAGCGTATTTTAATGGGGTTTATGTTGGGGTTGAGTGGTTTACGGTTTGCTCGGGTCAGCGGCGCGCCGACCTTCGCGGGGCATGCAGAAGCGGGAGCCTGATTCGAGATGAGGATAAGCTGCAAGAGGTTGCGTAATCCGGCGGAGATTCTGCGCGGTCAGTGCTATGACGATGACGAGTGTATTGCAATGTTGAGTGGATTCCGCGGTAACCGTGGCGGAGGACGCTCCTCTGGTATTGCCGACGATGGTAACTTTTACTTTCGGTTTCGATGTTTCACACTGAAAAAAATTCTCGGCGTTTTTACCAAGGTCCGTTGGTACCTTTACCATCTAACTTTTTTCTTACCAATTATTAGTGATTTTACCAAGACAGGCTGGTAAGCTTACCTAAAAACCGGTATTTTTACTGTTTCTTTCAGGTAAGAATACCACTTTTATTGGTAATCAATTCCCGGTAACTTTGCCATTTTATCTCGGTAATTCTACCACAGTCGATAAAAAATCCAGTAAAATTACCGAGAAAGTTCAATAATTTTACTGAGATTTCTCGGTAAAATTACCAATTCCATAGATGGTATTTTGAAGAAAAAACTGGGATCAAATAGAGCCCTGAATTCTCGTTAACTTTACCCTTTTTTTAGTAAATACACCGAGATTTTTTTTCAGTATGCACCACGGAGGGGTTCGGTGCGAGCTTGAAAAGTTGAGAGCTGAAACTTGGAACTTTGTGGCTTTTCCACCTCTTGTATTTCTTCTTTTGCTTCCTGGCCTTCTTACTTTCTCCTTATTCACTCATTAGTTTACTTTTAATGTACATCTCCTTATTTTATTAATGTCTTCACATTTTCCCCTCGTCTTTTGCGCTCTTCTTTCTCTGTTCGCTCGTACTCTTCTTTACTTTTTTTTGCTCCTTTCTCTCCTCCCAAATACCATAAAGTAGACTCTGGATTATCCGGCTTCGTATTATCCGGACCGATTTTGCAACCATGTAACTACGTACGCATTCCGATAAGTGAGCGGATCCGCGGAGAAGCGGTCGCAAGGCATATTGGCGCCTGCAAGGCTGAAGGAATACTTCATGCATTGCGCCAAACAGTGAGGTCGGCGTGGAACGCATTAGCGCCTACTAGATTGCATAAATACTTCTCGCATTACGCCAAACGCAGTGCAGTCGGTTAGTTAGCCTAAAACGCATATTAGCGGCTACAAGACTCCTCTTTTCCTTCCTCCTCTCTTTATTCGTATTTCCTTTCTACCAGATTAGCGACAACGGATGCGAATCAGCTTTATTCAAATTATCTAATATAATATGCATATCGAGTCTGATCATCGAGCGTCTCAGATAATCAGATATTTTCACTACGAAACACAATTTGAGAGCTATACAAGTTCTCAATTTTTTAAAACACACAAATTTTGAAAGCACTAACTTACTCGCGTGTGTAAATATTTGTGAATATGAAATCCTTTTATTTTCACGAATATTTATGCAAGTGAGATAGTGTTATCAAAATTTTTGTGTTTTTAATTATCAGAAACGTTTTTCTATTGATATCTCTTTATGTAAACGTCCGCAAAAATGGAACATCAAGTGGTTGTTTACAAATGTTTGCAAATTTTCTCGGCGCTCTCAGTTTCCTCAATGACTAATTCTCAGTGGCCGTAGAAGATCTTATAGATGAAGCTGCTCAATCGTTTCAGAGATAAATATTTTAGGAGAAAACTTAATGAAACTGCTTGGCTTCCGACATAATCTGATGATCCATTTTAAATTTCAATTTAACTAACCCAACAACACAACTTCTTGTCGTAGAAGATCGGATAAGGAGCCATTTCGAATAAGATTTATGAAAAAAGCGTTAAGAACCGAAGCACTCGTACATAGGAGAGGGCAAAGGAGTGTGTAAAGCTCATTATCCGAAGCAGCGCATCACACCCTATTACGATTCCATTCAATTCATTGTTCCTGACCCTGGTATCAGAGCGTGGGCATGTCATTTACACTCACAAAAGATGTCGTTCCCGGCGCGATGTCAATGTCATTACGGAGACATCCCGAGAATGCCTGGGGCCCATTTCTGGACCCCAACATGTCATAAAAATGATCTCGCGGGACGTCATCGAAAACGAGGCGACGAGCAGACGGCTTTATCCGAGTGAAAAGAGATTCGAGCAGTCAAATTGATGAAGTGAATATCATTTTTGTCGAGAGCTGAACTGGTTTTAATGAAGGCGGGCATGGTCAGAATGCGGTCCCTGGTCGCGCTACTCATCCCGGTTGTAAGGTAGTCGAGAAAAGCTCTCCTGATTTTAGACCGTAAATAAACATAACAAGGTGCGACAGTGGCGTGGCGTGCTTTGCGATATATCGATTGTTGTGCCATTTAAACCTATGGAAAAGGATCGATAATCAGGGTGTTCGCATAGAACACATTAAAAATAGATTCTTTACCATAGGTTTAAATGACAGGACAATCGATATATCGCAAAGCACGCCACGCCACTGAGGTGCGACCGTCTGCGGAGATACGGATCTATCAATGGTCGCTACTTAAGTGGTGTAAAAAACGTGAAAAGGACGATGATTTCCAGACTTTTAGTAAAATTCAGCCCAGTACCTATAACTTTGAAAACTTTGAAAGGGATTGAAATGATTTACCAATACAAACTATATAAAGCACGAAAGAAAATATGATGCGAATTTTGTAAATTTTACGGTACGTGTACTTTCACCGAAAAATTTCTTAAAACTATGGAATTTCCTCTGTAGTATTTTGTTCTTTTCGCCATGGCAAATCGATTCAGTCCCTTGTAAGGATCCATTCCAAAGTTATACTGCAGAATTTCAATCGAGGTTTGCAAAAAGTGTCATTTTTATTATACTATTTTCAGGTTTCGATTTCGGAATTCTAGATAACGTAGAGGATTTCTTCGTTTTTTTAAAATTCTTTTAGTGCACTCTGAAAGCTTGATTATTTACTCCACCATTCAATGTGTTTAAAATTTCAGAGGCGCTTCGTAATGTTCAAACTGGTTTCCTCTTGAAGAAGCCGGTATAAATAAATCCGGCAAACTTGCTACAATTAAATCCAATTAAATATTTCTCAAAACACAATTGCAGAATATAACGGGACTTGACTCTTCGAATGCCCGCTGGCGCTCTTTAAATTATCCCACATCGCGCGAACGAGTTACCTATATCGGGATAAAGACCGTTTAAAGGTATTGATATCATTAATTTTATACTTAATAATTACGGGAGGTAATTCCTCGACTGACAGCTTGTCTTTTCTTTGAACAAGAAATGCAAACTCTCAGTCTGAATTCGTGTTAAAGAGCGCACAAATCTCCTCTTCGAAGAAATTTTTAACGAGTTTTAGGACCAGCAATGCAATATGAAACGTATATTTTTTAAACCAAACTCCTGGGCTTGCTTCTTTCATTCGATTTTACAGAAACACACACAAATTATTTGGACGGTAGTTAAAAGTGATGGATGCATTGATTGCTCACCCCCGTCGTTCATTCCTAGAGTATATGCGGGAAAATAACCTTCAAAATGGGGAGGTATTCAACCCCTGGACAGTAATGACGGAATAGTTGAGGATTTTAAACCAAGTAGTGTTTTGAACGCGATTTTCTATTACTAAACTACTAAAGACTTAAACTTATTTCGTGTCCAATGATTACAAATGAAACTTCTGTTGTGAAACACATTACAGAGCAGAATGCCACTAAGTTTTTACTTTTTAAGTATATAATCTTCTCAGAGGAGGAATTAACAAAAATTTAAAATGTCTACTTACGCGTTCAGTTTTCGGACTAGTCTGTGAGGAGAGTTTGTCGCTCAGATGAAAGTTTTAATCCAACACTGCATCCTAAAGGAGAAAAACACAGATTGATTATTATTGATGTGCAACACAAAGAAAAATGAATCAGTACAACGAAATCATCTTTTCGAATGAGTGAAAACTTATTAAAATTAAGTCATTGTCGCATGGCGACAAAGGTGCGATTATATTTGAAATTTGTAATCTCATTTTCACCTTGACTTATCAGGACTTTAGTTTAAGACATCACGCTCCTTCAATTTGCTCACCAATAACTATTATTTCTCGAGTATGCAAATTTAGGCGTGTATTTAGAGATCGTTAGGGGGAGAGGTATCCGGTACCAGTTTTCTTGGAAGGAAAAAATCAACTCGTTAAAAAAATGGACGGCAGAATCCTAAATATATTCTTCGCATAAGAACACTCTTAGTGTCATATTAATTCGAATGATTTATAGGAATGTTTTCTTGTAATTGTCAGAAAGCAAATATGATTATTTCTGAGATATACGTTTCGTCAGTTGGTTCCTCCCTGTTAATGAGAGAATGGATGCAAATTAAATTACGAAAAAGAAACAAGTGTTCGGTCGGTTTCGAGTGAAACTTGAATCGTGAAAAAAAAAACCAGATGCAACTTAATTTAAACGGTCTCTAATGGAAAGAGAGAGAGTTCTGTCAACCAACCAATGGAAAGACTCCTTATTTCCAAAGCACTTAGCTCCCTTTCGATAATTACTAATTATTTGCGACAGTAGCAACACTGGTTATTCGAGCCCTAGTCGTGCATTAAAAATGCGCGTGCCACTTTTTTTACTTTGTGCTGCAGCACTTATTAAGGGAGAGTACTGCCGTATCAATACGTTTATTAGCACAGAGAAACTGAGGCACTTTTTAAAGTTGGTCTGCGACTCAGGTCTCTTGGAGCTCTTAGGGTCCACATATGCGTGGCGGGAAAAAAGTTGAAGAGGGCCAAAAGTCCCTCTGTATATCCTTCACGGGGGTCTATTAGTTTGCAACTTTTCTGAGGGGTTAGCATTTTGAGCCGGACAGCCCTCTTTCCCTCCGGAACCCCCTATACTCACGCCTATGAAGGTCCGAGGGTTCAATAGGTAATAACACAACATGACGATATATCTCTGAGTTTCAAATTTCTCATGTGAATTCTGAGCAAATAAAAGTCCTAAAATGAATATTTTATACCGAGAGTTAGTAATCACACTTTATCCGCGAGTATGATTCATATCTCACTTAAAATATAAATTTCTTTGGGTCGGGTTATGCACATTGGGTTAGGGTCCTATTTAAAGTCCTGCTATAGGCATATTATGGTAAACAAGGACTTAATTTTGGCAATCTAAGTTTACCGTCGAGAAGAAATTTCTTCCTCGATCAAAAAAGAAAATTTACCTGATATCAACAAGAGAGACGGCAAATTTAGGCCACGCTGAAAAGAAAGTCTTTAGGATCCAGAGTCCAGACTCTTCAAAGCTTTGACAAGAAAAAATACTCTCGATTCAATCGGATATTTTTCTCGAATTGAGAGCTAAAGCCTCTTGATTTAGGAGCGATTTCGTTTTGTTTCAAGCGAAAATTCGATTGAATTATGAGAATAATTTTTGTTAAATTTTTTAAGAGCCCGGATCTTGGATCCAAGAGCCTTTTTTCCCGGTGTTTTTGAGGTGTAGAAAGCTTAAACTGATCAAAGATCAGCGAAGAAATGGAAAATCTTTCCGGATGTTTGTGTCCTTTTCAATTAAACAAATACGATTTACGCAAATATTGGATTTTGCGCAAAATCCGGCAACATCGCAGCGGATGCGCTCGGCAAAATTGCAACATGTGCAAGACTCATGTGAACAGCCGGGGCCGGCGGCGTGGAGTGCGTTCGCCCTCGGCAAGATCATCGGGCGCGAAAAAAGGAAACGGTGCAGAAAGGTTGCCGAATTCGCTGTAAATCGTTCTCATTTTTTATTGATTTTTCCTTTGAAATAGACTGAAATCTGTAAAATGTGACAACGCCGCTATGCAGTCGAGAGTGCGAAATGCATAGTCACGCTCGACACCGGCGCGGCATCTTTCGGAAGCTGTAACCTGATTCTTTACCGGGCTAGCGGAAATTCTATATTTCCCAATCTCCTTTTCGAGAGCGTTGGAAAAGTTTCTCCATGGACGTTCGGTCAATTTTTTTATAATGAAAATTAGATCGAGCGTAACATGTGATCAAAGAGGAAATATTCGTAAGAAGAAAATAACTTTCCTATAAGTACGATTCCTGAAATGCTAAGAGTATATCAGCAGCTAATTTACGAAAAAAATATATTACGATTCCGGAATTCCAAAAAATCTGCTCTTCCCGTATAATTTTAAAAGAAAATCAATGCACATATTTCTGCGCGGAACATTCGGAGAAAATCTGTTTTGCGGACGACTCAACCCTTTTTGACGCATGCACTGGGGGTTGCCCCGCTGCACTGGGAGGAAAAAAAAAAACATTGGATTTAGAGTCCAGACTCATGAAAACATTGACAGGAAAAAATACCATTGATTCAATCAGATTTTTGCTTAAATCAAAAGGAAATCCGCTCAAATTAAGAGGCTTAGTTCTTGATTTAAGCAAAAATCCGATTGAATCAAGAGTATTTTTTCTTGTCGATGTTTTTAAGAGTCTGAACTCTAGATCCAATGTGTTTTTTTTCCAGTGTGGCTGCCTTGTGCCCAACTCCCCTCACCGATCAAAAATAATCGAAATCTCCTTGTCCGTTAAAAATGGGGGTTCAGGGTGTTCGCAACAAACCACGGCAAAATACCTGACCTTTAGAAGTCCATTACCCCCAACACCCCATTTTTGACTAAGATTTCGATTTTTCTAATTTCCCCATTGAATTCATATTTCTTCGTATCTAAATATCGGCGCATACAGATTTTCATGAATTCGGTACGTCACTGTTGCCAAAATGCAGGGAAAACGATTTGTTTTTCAGAATTTTAAGCTGTAGCCCCCTTAAAAAACAATTTGTGAACACATTTAGTGTAGAAAAAAATACTTATTTTGACCTAGAACGCACCAGAAGCGCATCCAGCGATTTGGCACCTCTGGTTTTCCTCCATGTAAACCCGTGTTGAAAAATCGATTATTGTCAGAGCACAGCTCTCTCCGAGAATCGATACATTTCCATGGGTTTAAAGGAGAAAAAAACGTTGTGAATTTGCTAGATCCGTCAATGGATCGCGCTCCTGCATTCTGGCGGTTCAACCTCGGATCACTCTCAGTGGCGTGGCGTGCTTTGCGATATATAGATTGATCTGCCATTTAAACCTATGGAAAAGGATCAATAAACAGAGTGTTCGCAGCGAACACCTTAATAATCGATTCTTTACCATAGCTACAATGAGGAAATATCGATAATCGATCATTCACACCACGCCACTCTGTATTTTCACTGTAATCTTAAGCTAATCCGGTATTTTCACTCTGATCCTCTTCATCGATCAATTTAACGGATAAATTTGGCAACGGGCAGGGCAAGGGCCCGTCCTCGGGAGGAATTCGTCGAATTCTTGCTCCAAGCCGGAGTCCTGTCGGCAGTCCTTGGCAAAGGCGAGTGGAGATCCGAGATTTCTGCGGCCAATCAAACATCAAACCAGTGGCGTGGCGTGCTTCGCGATCTATCAATATTTCTCCATTTGAAGCTGGGGTAAATAATCGATTTTAAGGTGTTCGCTGCGAACACCCTGTTTATCGATACTTTTCCATAGGTTTAAATGGCCGATCAATCGATATATCGCAAAGCACGCCACGCCACTGCATCGAACCCGAACGAGATTCCGGAACGCGACAGCCGAAGCTGCGGAGGCAGCAACCTCACGAATACTTCAACCATGCCTGACAAAACCGCATAACTGCACAGCGTTTCCATTGTAGATACGTGGTTCTCGCGATGAAAAGTTCGATTCGCGGCTGTGTCAACGCACCGCGCCTAAGTTTCGACCCGCGAAAGCGCGTCAAGCTCGGCGTGGAAAGAAAAAAAAATCGCTGAAAAAACATTCTCGCAAGGTGCAATGGGCCAAGACACAGTGTCCGAATTAAAATTCTCTTCGAGAGTTTCTTCTTTAAAATTCCGTCTGACTCCCCCCCCCCCCCCCACC
>NW_017547102.1:555552-615941 GCF_001854935.1 Bemisia tabaci | reverse complement strand
CCTCTCCACCGACTCCTTGCGGTCGGTTCGAAAGTAAGTTTGAAGATACTGTCAACGTCTTGCGTATCCTAAGTTTTGGATCATGTCCTGGCTGTAAATCTTGCTTTGCGATGCCACGCCACTATTCGATACGTTTATGGTGTACCTCGTGAACCTTTAATATGAAAACACTTTTGGGACGGATTAATTTTTACCCTGAGCGTCCCTGTTCTGTCCATTTCGCTTATTCAATTAATTTATTTTCCTCAGTGTAGTCTTTGAGTGGTTTTGAGGAAGGCCTCAAGCGTATTTCGTTAGTTGCTCAAAATTAACACCTTTATTCCTAAACATCATCCCTAAGTAAACTTGAGAAATGCCTCAGGCGTCCCTATAGTTTGTCGTCCAAAATTAACAAGAAAGATCCTCCCGCAGGATAATTTCACGGCGATTAAAACCCGGCAAATCGCCTCATGTCATCGCTCCTTTGACGTAGGGGCGTATCTCAATTTCAACTTGAGCCCTTGAAAACATGGATTTCCACGAAAAGCAAGGGTAACATCGAAATCGAGATACGCTCTTACTTCAAAGGAGCGACGATGTTCGTACCCAATTTGACGTAATCGCGTGACGTCACGTCCCCGCACTCCCCGCCGTGATCTCACTCTTAATGGACGGCAATTTCCCTTTGGTGGGTGTGCGAATCGCTCCGGAGCGCCCTTTCGTCCCGGCCGGACCCTCGCCACGTTCGGCAAAAACCACTCATCTACAAAGGATTCCCATCGTAGATACGCTGTTCTCCGGGCTCTCACTTTTACACCATGTCGTTGCCATTAGAGCAATTAACATTTCCACTCGGAGTCTGTAGCTGGAGCAAGTGCACTCGTCTAATTACAGTCATTACGGCCGCGGGAAGAAGCGCGCAACCGGGCGGGGTTCTCGGGGGGAGTTGAGTGGTTTTCGGATGTTGGGTCGGCGCAGCTGGGCGACCCGGCGGTCGACGCACAGTGGATCGAGTCAATTAGAGAGGTCGGACATGAAATTTTTGACTAAAACTGCAAATTATGATGTTCACTTCGTCACAATTTAAATTTCAAGGGGTGCTTTAGGAAGAGAATTTTACGAGGAAACCGATGAATTCACTTTCGGAACCTCAAAGTTTTGTATAAACGGAGTTATGAGCGTTTAAAGTTTCCAAATTTTGCCCGACCTCTCCTATTGACTCGATCCACTGTGCGACGGACGGCCTTCGTCGGGCGAGGCGTTGGTTCATTCATTCGCGAGCCGTGCGCGTCATTTCCTAAACGGCTTGCGTGATGCGGTTTCCACGCACGGGAAGCAGGTGGACCGGAGAAGGACCGCCACAGGGTGCTCGCCAACGCGGGGGCTATAGGGTCTCTGGCCTCGTAAAAACGAGAAGGTGCCGGTCGACCCTGATGGATTTTCTGTTGGATCGCTGTTCTATGCGATCGCCTTCGATAGAACGGGTATGCAGAATCGCAACGACGACGTGCTGAAATGATCAACTTCTAACATAGAATAATACCGAGCTAAGCAAAAACGCCGTAAATCCATCGAGATTTTCCCGGTTTTTTCGAACTTAACACTTCATAAAACAATAAAACCACACTAAAATACAAAAAAACAAATGGGTATACAAGGCTGGAGGAGACATAAAACAACCAGGACGTTTCGGGCCAATTACTTGCCCATTCTCAACTGGAACAGAAGCTAAAAAAACAACAACAAAACAGCTAAATAAACAAAATTTTATCAAAAGCTGCTTGAGGTCTCAAAAGAGAATAGCACACGCCAAACAGGAAACTTAATTTGACTTTTCTATCAGAATTTTATGCAAGTCAGATGATAAGATCGATTTCGAGCATGTATACAAAATTTCAAATCTCTGTCGTGTTATAACAGCCACGATTGACTTTTCCTTTTTTTCGTTAGTCGTACAAGTATTTAGCGCACAATTACCTACTCCTCAGATGAAGGAGTTACGTTTCTTCCCCGCGAGTGTCCGAAATTTTTGGGCACCCAGTACACGCTATACCCTGATTGAGTGTCCGAGGATGTAATGTAATTCGACTGTTATCCAAGTCGTATCAAACTCATGGAGGATACCCCAGTACCCCACCGGCCCAACACGCTCGACTAAATGAGGCTAATAAACGAGCCGTCAAATGAATTGGAAACCCTATACTTATCAACTTAGGCCGCGTTTTCACTCACTCACTTCCTTTTGATTTCCTCTCCCACAGGTGCCCAAACCTCAAGACTTCAACCCTTAATACTTTGCTGATAGGTGAACATTTTACGTATCAACACCTGTTCAAGTAATTGCTAAATACCTGTTTCAGGAATCAAGAGCTCCCCATATTTATATTTCTTTGAAGCTATCATTAACCGACACACAATGTTACAATTATTTTGGTCCTCGAACCTATGACTATTTGTTATTGGGACCAAACTATTTGTTGTCACTAAAGTGACATTTTAGCTGTGACTAAAAATTAGATGAGATCTGAGATCTACTATAAGCACTGTAAAAGCGACTATTTTTTCCCCCTTATGGTTGAAGTTGGAAGGTAAGGCACGGCACGGGAAACTCTTGTTACATTTTGATTTCTTCTTGTATGCAAGCTAAGTCCAACTTTTGAGCGAAAACTATTCCTCCTTAAAACATTCATATAACTGCGACATCCACTTCTGTTTAGAATAAAATCTCTCGAAGGCTTCTCATCCATTGCAATCGCACTGAAAAAAAATAGGATGCTGTTTTTGCGCCTAAGATGTCAAAAAAGTGTCAGGTGATCCTAAGATGCTACCTTTACTCCCCTGCACCCGTTTACTTTGCATCCCATGGATGCAAATTTAAGGGCTTTTTTAGGTGCTAAAACAGCATGCCATTTTTTGGGGGGTGGGAATGTTGATGAAGAGTTGTTTATAGATCTCGTGTGTTCATCTTCGTGCCATACCTCTGTTGAACACAGCAGTAGGGGAAAAACACTTACAGTCAATATCACGAAGTACAAAACAGTTTTCGGTTGAGAGTGTTTTTCTATCATGTAACATCATCAGTCATCCAACTTTAAATGCAACTTTCTAGCAGTCCACAGAATGACTTTTTCGGTGAAATTCAATGAAAAGAAGGGAAAGTTGAGCGCATTCCTCAATCCGAACACCAAGAAATAGAAACGACTTGATATCGACAGCCCCGACAGAAAAGCTAATCAATTTCGTGAGCGGACCCCGAGAACCCGCTCGAGGCCGAAGATGGTCCGGAGGCACATCCATAGAAAGTTAATCGCCTAGCGCACACAACGACCGTTTAAATGCGTTGACGTAACGTATTTGTCACAAATCACGATGTCATTTCGCCGCCGCTTCCACGATCACAACCGCTCGCTGGGAAAGACAAGTTACGAAGCCGTGCTATGGAAGAACGTCATATGCGTATTTGAATGTTAACAAATTTCCTATAATAAAATAATTAATCCTGAAAACGTCTGTTACACCGCGTCCGATGGGGAAGAGACCCTCTTGCTTATCAAAATGTAAGACTGAGTTTTTGATACAGAGTTTTCATGCGGGTGCAATTTTTAGGGCAAGTTTTAGACGAAAAATGCCCACAAAAATGTGTAACCAGACTGCGCCATTTAACCGGTTTGAAGTTCGCAATTAAAATTATTGAAAATTCCAATTCACCATTATAACGTTCCTCTAACAATACTCATCGTGCATTCCAAGATCAACCTACTTTTCTAATCGTAGATACTACCTTACGTATGTGGTGTAAGAGAACTTTGGATCCAGAGAATAATGTTGCATTGTTTCGGGGATCAGAATAATTATCACTAAAAAGTAACATTGTCATTATAGTATTGGAGAGGTAGGTAGGTACAGATCCTGGAATCAACCACGAGAATGCTAAGAGCAATGCTATTTTCTTAATGCGTGTAATTATAGGCGAAAAAATACAGGATTATAATGCAATTTTAACGCCTCTATTCGCATAAAAAATAACTAACTCGCCTGCAATTGATTTTTCAGGACACTAGAGAGATTTTCCCGTTAAAATCTTGGATTCTGACGTTTTGATCCAATTCAACGAATATCGCTCAGTTAAAAATTGTGCCTATAAAGACTTAGGTCCCCTACCCGCAGACGGTCAAATTGGACTGCATTTTGCAATTTGGAACTATAAATTCTGGCTCTTCTGGAAAAACACTTATGTGCATAGGGAAACTAATGACACATACGTCGTTTTTAAACCGGGATAGAATTTATAGTGCCAAATTACAAAATGTAGTCCAATTGTCGCTCTTCTGACGCAAGGGCGTTCCTCCATTTCAATGTGAGCCCCATGGGACATATAACTCCATAATTTCCGGGGGGTTGCCAATGGGCCTGTTGCAAACTTTTGCTAGAGCAAAACTAAGAGTTGTTTCTTATAGATAATGCCTCAAAAATCACGATGAGCGCATCGGCAAACTCTGAAATGCACTCATAACTTCACAAACTGCGTAAGAAATTTGCGGTTTTTTGAGCTTCCCGCTTCAAAAACGATACTACGGCACAGGTGAACATTTTGTAAGAGGAGTCGTTCCATTGTCGGCAATAATCATCATAGCCGACGCCAATCCGCCAAAACACGTTTGATGGGACGAGATAACACCTGAACTGGATTAGACCAGATAACAATCGGTGTGTTAACGTTCATATTTTCCACGTCCGAATTGATTGACCTTGAACTCTCCTTGAATTACGCGCGGAACTGCGTGCAAGCGTCGGCCATGATGAATATCGCCGACGATGGAGCGACTCCTCTAACAAAATGTTCACCTATGCCGTAGTATCGTTTTTGAAGCGGGAAGCTTAAAAAAACGCAAATTTCTTACGCAGATTGTGAAGTTATGAGTGCATTTCAGACTTTGCCGATGCGCTCATCGTGATTTTTGAGGCATTATCTATAAGAAACAACTCTTATTTTTGCTCTAGCAAAAGTTTGCAACAGGCCCATTGCCTGATGATCTCTGGGAGGATAGGGGGCAATGGCGATTGGGCGTCGCAGTGCGCGAGGCGGCGCTATAAAAGCGACTTTATGTATGTGTGTATTTCCGGGGGTCATGTGGAAATAGACGAAAGTGAGCGACGAAATGAATAAACACTATTCCTCAAAATTTTCAAATTTTTTCTCAATTTTCTCAATCTCTTTCATTCTCTTTCAATTTTCTCACGAAATTAAATTTTGATAACATTCCCGCAAAAAACCGAAGTGAATGCCCACAAGTTTTTAAAAAAAATTATTTTATTAGGATAAACTTGGCAAAGCTTGTACGTTCATACGGCGTTTTTCCTCAATACGACATAACCAGGCACGATCGAGGAATTCCAGCCTATGAGACGCCTACTAGTTGCGGTCGTTAAAAGTGAAATTGATTCTTCATTTGAATTTTTTGTCGCGGGCTCCGTTACACCGAGTTGACCGCAAGGAGACGATGCTCTGCGGTTCCACGGTTGCCAAACCGTCGAATTCTCTGAAAATTCTGCTAAGGAATCAACGAAAAATTAAAGGAGACTCGGCAACGTTGTCGGTGGTTCCCACCTGCACCGCTCTGTGTAATCGTAGACGAGAAGCACGGCACGAGACAACCGCAGATTCCGAAAAAGAGTGGAAAAAAATCCACGTAAATTTATGCAGAATGCCCTGCTAAGTATGCGCGCAACTTGGTCGTAATTATTACGGCACTACTTTCTTTTCGGCCTTGAGCACCGGTCGTTTCCTGATGAGGAATCGGCCCTCGAAGCGACGGGATCGGAGGACGAGAAATTCCGAATCGTTTAGGATGATGGGCTCGTGGACAAGGCCTGCGTTACGACATCGGAGGCATTAAAATCATAAAATTTTCATCGTAACTTCGCGCTCGGGACAAGGCGAACAAGAATAACGAGCGAAATTGCAACCCTCTGAGCGAAAGTAAATGGCTACACGTTGAGAGGCTGTCAATGCCCCGTTTATTTGTATTCAGATGCATGGAAATTACGAAAGCTCTTCGTTGGGTGCTGATTTGCAGCCCGCTCTCTTGAATTCATCAGTCGCTCCTTAATGCAAAGATTAATTATAGAATTAATTTAACATTGACTAATTGAGACATCTTTCAAAATGCAGCGTATTATCATCACATTTGAATTGGACTAATTCTCATTAATTCGCGGTAGGTATAATGCAGCGTCATTCTCATTAAAATAGTCCTGCCTCGGGGACATTCTAAGATCTGTCTGGATGAAACATTTCCGCTTCTGGTACCGACTGATATATCGCTCAACTGATGATGATTTCATCCCTCAAGGCAGCACATCTCACACAAATTTCTACCTTGGACTCATTAATGAGCAATGCATACACACTTTAGCATCGACTGTTAAACATACAACACTGCTGGAATCAAGACGGGGGAATTCGTGAAATGTACCGCCATGGTGGGCATGCCTTTTCGAGAAAGACATCGTCAGTGGATTTTTTTTAACCGATATAACATACGGTGTGTAAATACTATTTTTTTAAGCTCAACTACGAAACGCTAAACGTTATTAAAACATCCGTAACAAACACACAGAAAGTAAACTCAACACAAAAGTCCGAGTACAATACAACCTAAGCCTTTGGTTGACTCGGGATTCTCCCGCGGCCCCTCCATTATTTTTTGCGCTAAATTCACAGTAAACTGTACCAAAACACTGATTAACAATTTTTGAGATCTGCCTTTTAAATGTGCCAGCTGACTCCGGGTAGATTATCAGCGCTGATTCCGAAAATGACCCCCACTTTTCTGGGCCAGGTCAATTTTTCCGGGAAAATCTACCTGACCCAGGAAAACGAAGGTAATTTTCGGAATCAGCGCTAAACATCAAGCTGAAATCAGTTAAAACACAGTTGATCCCAATGAAATCAACACAAAATTTGGGTTGGTTTATGTTTCGCTTCCTATATTGACCATAAATAGCACAAATATTTTTATCAATGCATCCTTTTCAACCAAAAAAATCCCTCCATTTCCCCCTTGTTTTTGTCTATCACTTCATCAATCAATTCCAATATTCAGCCGGTTGCAAATTCTCTAATTCTGCACGGATTTCAAACACGTTTACATGATGTTAGCAGGAGGTCCGCACTTTCAAAACAGGAAAAGCTCGAAAAATTCACTTTTCTGGCTGATCCTGGACGGGCAGAACGAGGATTTCTACGGGGGAAGCGGGCGTTAGACGGCGAGGAACATGGGTGGTGGAGCGATTAGCCGTAAGTGAGTGGAGGGAGTGGCCACGTTGAGAAAACAAGCCTCGCCGAGAGGGATCCGGAGATGAGCCCATCCCGGTCCAGGCAGCATCTCATCCACTGATCCAGGCCCAGGAATTACCTAATCTGCCCCCCGTGCCCCCTCCTTGTCTGGAGCAGTCCGCCGCTGCGCCGCGATGCTACGCAATGCGCAACGCCCACAGTATCCAGCGCGACTCTCGCGGTTTCGCCGCTGCGGCTCTGAGCAGTGTCCCGAGTCCGTTTACGAGAATAACATATGGACTGCGTTTTGCAATTTGGAACTATAAATTCTGGTTCTTCTGGAAAAAACTGTGCATAGGAAAACTAATGGCACATACGTTGTTTTTAATCCGTGCTAGAATTTATAGTTCCAAATTGCAAAATGCAGTCCATATGAACTTCGTTTTGCAATTGGATTGCATTTTGCAAAAATGAACCAGGGGCATTGCGATGTTGCTAAAATTGTGCATCTTCTTTTGTCTTGGATGAAAAACCTGAATATCCATTAACAGTTTGTATTTTACTCGCTGGAAACAGGAAATGTAGGACAAAAATTATCATGTAAATTTCATATTTTTACATGATTTCGGTAATATTATTGCGAAGGATGAAGTTGCACAATCTCAGCACCATTGCAATGCTTCTGGTTACTTCTTGCAAAATGCAATCCAATTAGGAACTACCATATCTGACTTATTTGTAAATGCACTTATCTGTGTACGGAAACTAATGGCACATACGATGTTTTTAAACTAAGCTGGAAATTTTAGTTCCTAAGAGCAAAATGTGATCCGTTTATGAAACTATTGTTTCTGATAGGAAGCTAGTTCAAAAAATGGAAAATGACGATGTTTTGCGTATTACTCATCTGACAGAGGAAACGCACTCACTGGCCAATATTGTACTTTTTTCCGCCGAGAATAAGCGCTCACGAATATCATTAGAGAGCTAAAAAAAATGTAAAACTCCAAAGTTTAAAAAAAAATGAAAAAAAAAAACAAATAACAAATGAAAAAAAAAACAAACGTCTTGTTTTTTGTTTTCAACTTCATCAGGTCTCGTTCCCCTGCACCCAACCTCCACCCAGCCGCATCTCTATTACCAAACTTCTGGTGTGCATAGTAATCAACGCTGTTAGCATTGTAAAGGAGCATGCAACTATTTTAACTCTTAGGATGCTTTCTTGCCTACCCGCTAAGTTGAAGGCGAATCTCTTTGCGATGCATCAATTTTAACGTTAGAACATACTCGAGTCACTTAAACCGGCGTTGTTAGCCTAGTCAAGCAGCATGCAACTATTTTAACTCCTAGGATGCTTTCTTGCCTATCCGCTGAGTTGAAGGCGAATCTCTTTGCGCTGCATCAGTTTTAACGTTAGAACATAAAAAAGTGCAGTTAAGGAGCATGCAACTATTTTAACTCTTAGGATGCATTCTTGCCTACTCGATGAATTGAAGGCGAATCGCTGTGCAGTACTTAAGTTGTACTGTGAGTGCAGAGATACTGTGGTCCTTAAAGTTAACATTGTCAGCGTGGTCAAGGAATACGCAACTATTTCTACTCACTCAGGATGGTTTCTTTTTTAAATTCACATAACGCCGGTTTCGCGCAACATCACAGCTGATGAGTCACAGAGCAGGCGCCTCCCGCTTGTAATTTATGTGATTTTAACCGAGCATAGCAAACAGAAATAAAAACATTCAGGGCAAATAAAAACGGCAACAAAAACGCCAACTGGCCAACACTTCCAGTCCTAGAATGCACTTCCCATTAAGACAATGTCACGGTGCTTCAGCCCCGCTAACCGTACTGTCGTGTTAAAGAAAAACACCGTATGAACAATTGGATGTTGCCAAATTTTCCCCGGATAAAATTTTTATTTCACACTTCAGGTATACATATTATGTCTTGAAGTTTTCAGAAAACACATGTTAAATTGAGAGTAAATCTCCCTCTTCAATTCAAATGTGAACATCCATAAGTTTTCACAAAAAAACTGGGATTTTATCAGAGGAGATTTGGCAACATTTAAATGGTCATACGCTGTTCTTCCCCAACACGGCACGGTACCGATTCACGAGATGAGCTTCGTTGACAATAAAATCCGCGGGTTCGGCCGCAAAACCACTAGACTCCATTAGAAAATACAGTGTAAGAACTGAGGGCGTTGATGAACCACTATATCTTGTACGTCGAACACCAGTTACGTCTGTAAGGTCCGCGGTCGGCAGAATATCCCATTGATTGACCCGTGCCGTTCCGGGCATAAACCACGTATCTCCATGCAGTTTCCATCAAAGTTATGCGATTTTGGCCTAGCAGGTCAAACCTATCAGCAAAGAGCACCACTATTCTTTGTATAAAGGTGAGATACGAATTGATGAGGGTAAATAAAACGTTGATCGCACGTGTAGAAGATAACGGCTTTTAAATGAGCCTTGAATTATGCAAGTTATAAAAAATGGTTTCTAGGGATGAAGGTTTCTGAAAATCGAAATGATAGAAATGTATAGCATTGTTGGTGAGATTGTGCACTGCAATTGAACTTTATTTCAGACTAATTTGTACGGACACTCATTTAAAGAAAAACAGTCTTCCCGGTAATAAGAAAACAAGAAAGGTGGGATTTACCTGCATGTTTTTGTTCGTGATTATCTCCGAAAGATAATATAACATCAGTAATTACGAACCTGGAACAGACAAAAAAAATCATCATTAAAAAAACAAGTCAATTAAACGCGATTTTAAAGCAAAGGTGGAAAGGAATACTGATTTTCTCCCTTTGACTTTCGGCAAAAGGCGGGAACGTCTATTTTCCAGGTTCTGACATCAACCCTTGAAATTAGCTTATACTTATATTGATCATTGTTCAGCAATTGTTAAGTAAGAGTGGAGCAAACCGTTATGTTCGTAAGACTTTTAGGAGAAAAAGTGTGACGTTTTATTTTAGTTCAGACTTCGTCTATTCGCCTGCCGATCGTCCAAATCCGCGAGATGGAAAGCACAAAGGAGTTCCGTTGGCAACTGTGAAGTTTTTTATGCGATGGAGAACTTTCTTTTTAAACTCAACCGCGTGTTCATTCGGTAAAAATCTTGTCGTTTAGTAGGTCGGCATACCATTCGATTTACGCAAGGATTTTCAATGATCCATGACCCGAGAAAAACAAAACGTGCTCAAAGGATTCAGTAAAAACCCTCGAGAGTGGCCGAGAAAAACAAGTTATATAAGGTCAAGCCTGAAAGAGGCATAAAACGCGACAAATTGCGATCAATAGGGCGTATTTATGCTAAAAGGAACTATGTGCATTGGGTTTGCGTGTAACATGGTTCCTTTTAGCATAAATACGTTCAATAGTCGGCTGCCAATATTAAAATGCCTTTGTGCTTCGAGTCGGGGGTACCGTAATCAAAGACTACTTGTATATTCTGCCGTGTGAGTAAGAACGCCGTATGATCCATCAAGCGTTGCCATATTTCCCTAATAAAATAATCAATTTTCAGGAAAATCGGGGAAGATTTTGCCTACGATTCTCAGAGGATTTAGGCCGTAATATTATCTTAAAAGTCTGGAAGTTCCGAAGAAAATTATTCACAACTTTCTTCAGAAATAAGTATTTTTAAAGGAGAAATTTGGCAACATTTGAATGCTTATACGGCGTTTTCACTTAACACGGCAGTGTACTGTCGCATGCTAAGGGAAAATAACGTATGAATATTCGAGTGTTGCCAAACATTTGTTGAAAAGGAACAAATTGTCTTGAGAATTGGTGTATATTTCTCTTTGGAACAAGGTGGAGAAATGGTGCTGGGTCCACACCATTTCGCGGGGAAAGCAAAGCCAAGAAGTTCCAAAAATTATAGTTTGAGTCAAAATTAAATTTTTTTTGAAACCATTTGAACCATTTCTCCACCTTGTTACATACAGTTCGGGTCACTCCTCAGTGTCTTTTCTTTCTTTTTTTTTTCATTTCACTTTGGATTTATTTCAGAATTTTACTCCAAACTTAATCCAAAGCGCCTACAAGTTGTTGAGGAAAATATGCATAACTTTGCACTATAAATAAAATATTTTTAAAAGTAATTTGGCAACGTTTGAAAGTTTATGCAGCATTTTTCCGGAGCACAGTAGACTTGCATACCCGTCATTGCTCCAATTCGTGACGAGGAGATAAATTAATAGCGTATCTCTCAATCCAACAAGCTTATTATTTGATGAGCCCTCGACTACATAAGAATGCATTTAATTTCTAGCTCATCTGATCATAATCATGTTCGATTTCAACACCGACCGATTCAAATTAGCAACGTATTTCTATAATCTGGATCAAAGCGCGGACGCGGGGGCGCAGGCTCGGAAATTCTGATTATGTTTGTTGACGTAATTGGCGCAGCGATGACACATCATGACCATCGAATGTTAGGATTTGAGTCCGGTAGTATTGTTCCCTAGTTTGCCTCTTTTGTATCCGGGTGATTTCATGATAACGGGAACAGTCGGCAGTTTTGATCCCGTTGTTTTTAAGTATCTGGGAGGATTGCATTTGAAAAATATCACACGCATTGTTACTTTCTGTTTACATTTGTGACTTTGCACGCAGATCTATGCGGAAAAAATGAGATTACATCGTTACTCGACCCGCAAAATTCCATTCCGGAAATGGACACTTTTTGGCCAACCTAAAAAATTGAAGGCAAAGAGAGTTTTCAATTAAAAAACCTCCGTCATTGACGTGATTCATATCGTGAAAGTAGGGTGCGAAATAGGAGTGCAAAATGTTTCAGATTACCGACCGTCTCTCGCGATCAGGTATTATTAGTTTACGGCCAAATTTCCAATTTGTCTAGCGAAATTTACTGCAAAATGCCCAACATTACAGAAAAATATCCGATTTTACGGTGAAATGCCCAATTTTAGAGCTAAACGTGTTATTTTGCTTCATTTTGGCCATATATGACTTCGCAGTGAGCTAAAATAAAAGCCAAGAGAGACAAACTGGACAAAAAAGGTCATTACTTCTGGAAATGGCCTCAAGATTCAAGTTTTACCGTTTTTGTCCATTGCAACCACCCGCTTCCACCAATAGGATCCCTCCACCTCCAGACCCCTTTTGTCTTCTTTGTCTATCGTGGATTGCGATATCAGGCAATTTTGGATCCCCCCCTCAAAGCCGATTATTGAAATTTATAGACGAAACGATAGACAAAGAAGACAAAAGGGGTATGGAGGCGGAGGGATCTTATTGGTGGAAGCGGGTGGTTGCAATGGACAAAAGAGGTAAATAATGGGCTAACTAACGGCAATCGACAAAAGACCCGACAGTAAGTGCATCATTTTTCCCCTAAGTCTATAATAACCATCAGTTGCAACCCATAGGATTGATTCATACTTCCTATATATTTTTTGTCTATAGCTTTATCTATCAATTTGAATAATCAGTCCGCTGCCGAGAAACAGGGTTAAAGGTGAGAATCTGACGCCTAGGCGGAAAAAAGGGGGATCTAATTGTAAGGTGATTCCCGGCTCATAGCCCGGACTATATTTTACAGAATCGTTAAGAGGCACGGCCGCTACTTATGTTTCCGCAACAATGTGCATGCGGTGTAACATGCAAATGGGCGAATACGGGATACGGGCTCGCGAGGAGTTCGCAACGGCCGTAGCACGCTCCGTTACGTTGCGCATTTTCCATCGCTCACATCAGCGCGGCTTCCAATCTGCATCTCTAATAAGCAAGCCGATTCCAGGCCAATTTCACCGTGTTTTCTGCTACTTTCGTGCCGTCAACACACTCTAAGCATGTGTTCAGGGCTGGCCTGAGTTCTACACTGCCGTGCTAAGGAAAAACGCCGTATGAACCTTCAGGCGTTGCCAAAGTTCCTTCGATTAAACACAAATTTATGAGAAAAATTATGATTATTTTTCTTCCAATTTTTCATATTATTTTGTTCGGGATTTTACCTAAAGTTCTTGAAGATTTCAAGGGACAACATTCATGAATCTCCTTAAAAATACATATTTTATCGGATGAATTCGACAACTCTCGAATGTTTATACGACGTTTTCCCTTAGCACGGCAGTACACTGCCGTGCTAGAGAAGAATTCCGTATGAGCCTTCAGACGTTGCGAAGTTTCCTTCGACAAAAACAGAAATTACAGGAAAATTCGTGAATACTTTTTTCCAAAATTGTCAGACAGTTTTGTACGCAGTTAAATCTAAAATATCTGAAAATTTCAAAGAAAAATTTGCATGAATGTCGTCAAAAAACATATTTTATTAAGGGTAATTTGGCAACCCTCGAATGTTCATACGGCGTTCTTCCTTAGCACGGCAGTCATTACTGCCGTGTCAGGGAAAAACGCCGTATGAACATTCGAGAGTCGTCAAATATCCCCGAATGAATCATGTATTTTCCAGGATAGTTATGCATATTTTTCCTTTAAATTTTCAGTTATTTTATTTTAAATTGCATAGGGAACTGTCTAAAAATTTTGAAAAACAATTAAAAATGTTCTTGGTGTGTTTGTGTTTAATTGAAGGAAATATGGCGACGTCTGAAGGATCATGTGGCATCTGAAGTACTTCAGATGTAAGAACCGAAGTTCTTCGGATGTGAAAACCGAAGTACTTCAGATGTAAGAACTGAAGTTTCAGATGTGTGATCCAAACCTCAGCAGCTGGACCTTAAGTGTTCAGATGCTCAATTTGAAAACTTCAGAGATCCATATGACATAAACTTCGGGTCCCTTGAACGAAGTTTTTTCTCCGTGTAACAACCCTTAATCACAACGTAGATCAAATGGAGTCTCCTTAAGGGAGGATAGCTGCTTAAGGAATGCCCATGAATACTCAATACAGCCTTAGGTAATTTCGTAGGTAAATATGTTTGCATTGCATCAATCAATGTTTACGAACTTTACGGACAAACGTAATTAGAATGCAAACGTATGAGCCGGCGTCGGGCACGAAGATGACGTGAAAATTGAGAAAGCATCGACGTGATAGCGAATTAAACGACGTCCCCGCTAATTGTGCGTGATTATGCGTGATGCGTTGTTACCAGGACGGTAATTAAAACGGAAGCGGCCGTTTGCGCTGAAGCCCCGGTCGGGAGCACATCGCGGCTCTGACTGCCCGCGGAAAGTTGTAGGAATAATAATATCCGATAATTTAATCGAAGCTCTCCTTCCTGATTCTCGGCGATCCTTCCTCGATCGCCCATCGAAACACTTTCAATTTATCGACGCGTAATGCGCGATAATTATTGACACAGGAAAATACCTGCGTCCGTCCGCTCTGTCATTACGGTGATACTGCTACACATCACGAACGTGTATTATTTTAATATGTGTTTAATCGGAGGATATCAGAGCTGATGGATTTGGACTTGAGTTGTGGTTTTAACTGCGCCGAGAAAGTCAAGTTCTTAGCTCAGATATTAAAGCACTGCCTGTGGAGATATTTTTCGGCGAAATTATGAATTATTGAGCGGAGGCAATTGAAGTGTGTTTCAGAGATTGCACCCAAGTAGCCCATTAAATCAAAGCTCTAGCTCTACTTCCTGATTCTCAATGATCTTTCCGCAAATTTCGATCAAAAACTTTTAATTTATCGACGATTATTGACGGAGGGAAAGACCTGTTTCTGCTCCGTTATTACGCGAATGGACTATCGGTGATACTGCAACAGATCACGAACGCGTCTTATTTCAAAAGTATATTTTGATTGAAAGCTATCACGCTTGATGCATTCCAACTTGAGCGATGTTTTCTATCTTTTGAGTTAGTCAAGTTCTAAAGTAATATGGGATGTTATACCGATTGTGAAGACATTTTCAGAAATGGCGACTTCACATGCGAAAGCGCTTTTGAAGAATGACAATATTTCTGTTGCCCACTGAAAAAAAAAGATATTAAAGCCGCCAAGAAGTATTTTTTCTTAAATCAAAAATTTTTGCTGCTTAATACAAACTACTCTCTTGCTTCACTCAAGCGTATTTTTTTTTGAATCAAGAAAATTCAGCTTAGGTGAATCAAGAAAAAAAAAATTCTTGGCGGCAAATTCAAGAATCATCATACTTGTGCCAAGCACCTTTTTTTTCAGTGTGGTTTCCTTTTATGTTTTATTTTTGTTAATGGTAAGGTAATTAAAATAACGCTTAGAAACGTCCCGATTTATATGTATTTAATCCCATTTTATTTTATTGAAGGAGGACAATTTTATATTTTCCTAACATTTCCTACGCGCAGAGAAGAAAAGTCACGATTGTTTTGAAGAAATGTCGTTTAATTGTTATTTTCCGATTTGAAAATAAATTATGGCAGGAAGTCTCCAACGTCAAAAACCGAGATACATGATGTGGGAGTTTCACCTTCGACATGAGCTTTGGGATTATATTTGTTTGTTTTTTCCCCAAAAAATTTATATACTGAAATTAGTTTTATTTGCAATAGTTAACACCTCATTTTTATTTACAAAACACACTTAACTCCTTCCAGTAATCGTGTTTTTCCGAATCCAATCGTTTTTTAAACAATTAGTCAACGATGGTTGCATTGTCTCGGGGGCTCCGTGACTAGACGCCGTGTATCGATTTCCTGTCTTCGTCTTCCTATTTTTGCCCCGCTTAGTGTCTCGCCGCCGAACCCATTTGCAGTTATTACAGTCTCAATTCTCCGTCTCCGTTTAAGCAAACACACCCCCTCGTGGAAAGCTCAACTTTATCAATAAAGCGAGCACTTAAAGCTGCGCTTCGAATCGATCCAAAGCAGTGGCGTGGCGTGAATTGCGATGTATCGATTTTTCTGCCATTTAAACTTGTGGTAGAGAATCGATTATTGAGGTGTTCGCTGCGAACACCCTGTTTATCGATCATTTTCCATAGGTTTAAATGGCATTTCAATCGATATATCGCAAAGCACGCCACGCCACTGATCCAAAGTCCCGAGTAGAGATGTAGCGACACTCACCCACGATTTCGGTCACGGAGCATTGAACTGAGGATCAGAGCAGGAGCAACGCGCACTGAAAAATAGACGAGTGGTTGACTTGCCATTCTCACTAAGATTATCGGTGGAGTATTTTAAAATTTATGGTAAAAATAACGATTGGGGGTGACAAATTATGTTTTTATATTCTTCTAAGAATAAAATGTGGGGGAGTTCTAGGGAAAAAAGGACACTTCATGCAGGGGACGAAGGCCGATGGTCAAATCAGGGATTTTGTCAAAGGTCAAATGGCCAAATTTTGCAGATTGAAATTAATATGTAATTAAGATTTTGCAGATTAATAATTCTGACTATTAACTCTCAATTTTTCAATATTTTGGGCTGTAAAATCGATTCAAGGACAAATAACTTGGCATTTGGATAGATGTATTCTAATGGGAACTACCTGAGAAAGCATCAAAGCAAAAGGAACCATGTGCATAAAATTTCTATGCATCATACTTCCTTGATGTCATTCATTTTCATACTGCCCTCTAGCATAAATACGTCCAGTTACACGCAGGGAAAGATGCAGCAGAAATGCAACAATCGCGTTCTTCTATATTTACGTTGATAATCGACTCTTTTCTATGGGTTTGAATAGAAAGAATAGAAAGATAACAATGTCACCAATTTCCTGGATCCACCGGTGATTACACAAAGAAGCTTTTTAAACTGAGCATGAAATGATCTCCTTTGGAAAAATTGAAAAAGAAAATGAAGTAAAAAAGGAATTCTGAGTCATTCTAACTCAGTTCAATGAAACGTGTTGACGAAGATGAATCAATTACTCTCTCCTGCATTTTTATTTTCCGAGCGTGTTTGCTTCGATGCCAAACACTGCTTTACTACAGAACAAACGCAAAAAACTGGGAAAAATCTCGTAGAAGTACGAGGAGACTTCATACCAGAAACTAGACTGGAGTGTCCACCACTTGTTTCCGTCGAGGCGAGAATGGTCACTTCAATGACGAATGAATTCTTATTAGATGCTCGTCAATGAAGAGTTATGACTCTGGGGTAAACGAGGAGACGCCATACTTGCCAAATCGTGACGAATCACTCATTTTTGCATTGAACGACGCAAATTATTATTCAAGGACCAGTGGAGTTTTATGCACCTACGCGGGTAAAACATTGCTCCTACGAGGAAATTTGAGAACGAACCATTATTTTTACATTTAATTTTAGAGACTCGTTACTAAGACTCAAACAGAAAAAAAAAAAAAAAAACATTGTATTCGCCCTCCGGAAAATAGACTCAAACAGAGGTAGTGCCAAAATCGCCAGGTGGTTAAAGAATTTACTACAAGGCAGGATTTACCAACAGTACATGACAGAAATCTTCGTGTAGATAACTGTAGTTGCTGCACGAAGGATGCTCTGTGGCCTACCTCAAAAATTGAAGGCGAAATGGGGATGTGAGTAGCTCCTCATTTCATCCTTATCGGATCAGCCTTCTTTACATTTTCAATAAAAAATGGCACAGTGCAGCAACAGTGGAAATGAGGTGGAGTTCGGTTGCATTTTCTCGACGGGAGAAATTGCATACGCTGATGCTGCAAGTGCCAAACAACGTTTTCTTTAATTGGTTCGTTTGGTGTTTTCAAATCAATTCTCCATGACTGGTTTTGGCGGGACGATACGGTGAAGCAAGATTTTGCGTTTAAAGTACAAGTTCTATGTTCTGGACTGAATTATTTCTTGACATAAAAGCCGAATCACTCAGTAAAAACTTCAAATAAATGCTGCAGTTGAGAAACTTATGTCGTGTGATTTCAGGCATCAATTTTAAGCGAAGACTTCTGCGGATATTCCTTCAGTTTTTTTGGAACGGTGAGAGTGAAATGCGAATCCAAAAAAATGCAGAGCCACTCACTATTCATTGAAGCCTCTTTGAAGTCTTACACGAAGCCACACACAGGAAGACAGAAACCTAACCGGATTAACTTCCTCCATCGGCAATTGACCGATTTATTTACATAATTCGAGTCCTAAATCAGGGTACACTGGAGAAAACACATTGGATCCAGAGTCCAGACTCTTAAAAACATCGACAAGAAAAAATACTTTTGATTCAATCGGATTTTTGCTTAAATCAGGAACCAAGCCTCTTAATTTGAGCGGATTTCCTTTTGATTTAAGCAAAAATCTGATTGAATCAAGAGTATTTTTTCTTGTCAATGTTTTCAAGAGTCTGGACTCTAGATCCAATGTGTTTTTTTTTTCCTGTGTACTTAAAGAAAATCTGTTTTCGACCATTTTCTTTGATCAATACCATATCTATAATAAAATTGGCCACTGCCTAATGTTCTATTTTCTCTTCTCCTTTTTCCCAGTCAACCGATAGACAAAAAGACAATTTCAAATGATAATAGTGTTACTCATGACTTGAATATTGACCAGCAAATCCAGCACAAATAATATTTACAGTAGAATCTTAATTTTGCTTTAATCTTTCCTCTATTTCGATATTGAGTCGAAGCTACGGTTCTAGTTGGAAATCTTCAAAGCCTTAAATTTTATACACAATCGTCTACACGCAAAAATAAACAATCAGTAAATTGCTTCATTTGTGTGCAAATTTAAAAGCTTTCGCGATAGGAGACAAACTTATAACTCCACAAAGATGCGGTGTACTGATACAAAAATGAATGAACTTGGTGTACGAAGACTCGCGAACGTCTTATCTCCTGTACCGATCCTTTTCTTCGAAACCTCTCCGGTTTTTCTCCGTGCGCAAAATTTAAATTAACTGAGAATGAATCTCTTCTCTGCGTGAAGTGCAAAAAAGTAACGGTCTGAAATTGAGACTCAGAGATCAGCCCTTTAATTTTGATTTATCTACTGTTTGAATAATTGCTCTATCAAAAATGCATCTTAGTCTAGACTAAGAAACAAAATTCTCAAAAATATAAAATCAAACCTTAGTAATGGAATTTTCGAGCAGTTTTTTGCAGCTTGAAAGACGTTGTTTCGAGAAATATCTATTTAAAATATAACCTGCTACATTCAGGATACGAAATTTAAAGATGTTAGTTTAGTCTTGCGACCTCTTTGGGCAACAAAAATGAGGTGAATTGGTGAGGAAATCTAAAAATTCTATTCTTCGACACAACTCGACTAAAATAGCATTTCTGAAAATTTCGTTCTTGGAAACCAAATTACCTATTCTTCTGGGTCGGTCTCAAATTATTTTGGTCAGTGAATAGTACATCTATGACCTCAGACAAAGTTTGTAAGAGAATATTGCTAAAACCCTACTCCGCGACCAAAGTGCCTTTCCCTCACTTCGAAAGTGAAATTCCCGGCGTTTAGCTCGCTCAAGTACGCTAAGGCTATTAGGTGTGTTGTGCTGCTTGAGTCAACAGATTGCAAGCGCCCTGATACCCGATAGCCAGCGGAGAGTTGCCCAACTTCCGGTGAATCCATCCGCAGAAACACGGGCGGATCTCGTTTTCCGGATGAGCCTCGGAGAGCATGAGTTTTATGTAAAACAGGGCTCACGAGAAAATTTAGATACGTCTTTACGTCAGAGGGACGACGACAAGAGGTCGGTGTTCCAGCCCGGCGCGGCGACCTCCGGAGGTCGTTGCCAAAAGACGGATGGACGGTATGAACATCATTACGGCGCGGCGTCTGAATTTTTATTATCGCGTGTGATAATCAACGGTTGATGAGAAGTGTCCATGAATGAGGAGAAAACAAACATCTATAATTAGAAAAGATTAGAGGGTTAGAAAAGATTTGAAAGATTATAAGATTAAAACATTTTGGCGCCAATAACATGGTTGCATCAAAAGCCTCCCCGGTTGAGTCCATTCAGGACTCTTTCGATGAAGGGACGTATGATACTTCCAATGCTGCTAAGATTGAGGAACGTATTACCTTAACCACAAGTATAACCAATCTAAAAGCTTAGTCGTGACTATTTCCTTGAATTCGTTCCAAATTTTCCCTTCCTGTTGTGTGGGAGTAAATTGGCTGTAAATGAATTTCATTTGCTGCAAATATTATGAAAAATTGAAAAAAATTTGCCGCATTGCAAGCGTCATTAGCCCTCTTACCGTAGAAGTTCTTAATTAGAATAAAAGAGATTTTCGCTGTTATCCCATGAGCCAGAGCATCTATCTAGGCTACGGTGCATGCTACCACTATTCGAACACGCGGGAGCGCGTAATGCCTATCTCATTAATTGAAGGCGAACCCGGCGCAGTTCTATAATTCTTGGAAGAATATAATATAATAGTATTAAATAAATAATAATAATATATAGTAGAATGTATAATAGTATTACTTTCGTTCACACTTATGAACCGGTATTTTGTTTCACTTCCGCGAAGTTCGCCTTTCATTCTCGAGGTAAAGGCCATAAATCCTCTGCGCAAACTCAGTCATTTCTTCAAAGATTGAGTTTTGTAATTGTCCTTAAATCTTGCTTTGAGGCGATGTTGGTATTAATTTGACTTTCTTATCAAGTTGGTGTGAGGAAACATTGCTTCTCCGACATACGTACCAACACCGCCACAGATTTTTAACCTAGAACTTAGTCACATTGGGTCACACCGCGCCGGTTCTACATATTTTTGATAGCTCATCAGATTGGCGTTACGGTATCAAACTACACCCAAATAAACCAAATTACCTCACTTAAAATCGGTCCTCGCGGTCAAATCCTCTAGTCCTGCAGCATTTCTGTACCGAATTACCCGAAGACGTAACGGAACGCCCGCTTTCCCAACACCATCTCCGACAAATTAGGAGTTTGTTGTGTGTGCTGCTATTCCGGCGTTTCTGCAGGAAGGTCCAGAGTTTGCGTGCGTCCAGCGCCTAATTACCGTCCGCTTGAATGGCGTTTGGTGTTGGTTTCGAATCGGATGAAACACCTCGGTTTTGTCGACCGGTTGCTGTGCCCTGTGCGTGTCCCGAAACTATTCGGCCGCCGTCGAATTGCACCGATCAATGCGATGGTCATCGCATACGGCGTTCCCGTTTCGACTAACTGTGCCGGCTGTAAACGGCTTCCCTGTTTCAGCCGATGAAACTAATGATTTCATTGCCGGTTACGTAAAGTCGAAATCTGGGCTCTCTTCTAGCAGCGATGCTCGATGCATTAATTTAGGAATTTGAGTTGTGAACGACCGCGTGAGATCACCGGATGAAATTCGTTAGAAATTGGCAACATTGTTCCCGAGATGCTGACCTGATGGAATTCTGAGTAATTTTCATGTGTGTAAGGTTCCCTAGCAATATTCATCGGAAAAAGACAGAAGAAACCCTCTCTGACAAGCCGAGTGATGTCCTAAATGTACTTGTAAAGTTTTGCTCAAATATTGTAAAAAAAATCAATTAACATAGCATTATCTGACAACATATTTTTGAAAAACCTGGATTAAATCATGTGCATAGCTTTGAAACGGAGCCGATTTTATCCACAATCCAGGAAAAATTTCTGTATTATTCTGAATTATAGACAGGAAATGGAGCAATCTCATTGGCAGAAACGGACGATTGCGCCACGCTGCTGCACAGTGAAAGAACGAAATATAAAATAAAAAAATTAAAGTGCTTTGGAAAGCATTAATTTTGACACGGAACCACCTAAATATTTACAAAACACACATAATATTTTCCTTTGATACATTTTTTTCATCAATGTAAATGAGAATAATCCATTCAAAGTGTGCAAACATTTTAGAATTATGAGCTGAAAAACGCGGACTCCGCGAGTTTGAAGATTAGAGCCAGACACAGCGGATCGCCGTGCTGCCAGAGCAAAATGCGTACTGGCGCCTACAAACCTAACCGGATACTTCCAGCATTGCGCAATGCGTGAGGTAGCCCGTTAGGTTTGTAGGCGCCAATGCGTGTTTTGCCATGGCAGCACGCCGCGCCGTGCCACGGCGCTACAAGCAACTATTTCGCAACAAAGGTGTTGCACAGTATCATACGAAATTGAAGGCGCTCTAAAATATTCAGAATAACAGGCATCCTATATAGCTGCCCTCGCAAAATAAATCAAGATACTGTGGCACAAAGAGAGAGCGGTAGTCCAAATACTTACCAAGTCCTAGCATCCGTATTCAATAACGTTTAGCGTAACTTTTGAATTTCATTAGAGAAAAAAGTGATTCGATTTAGGCAGAAACATTCTTGATTAAGCCGTCAAGTGGATTTTATTTTGAATCAAGAATAAAATCGCGGAATGAAAGCGGGTTTCTGCTTGATGTTAGTAACTTTTCTTTTTACATTAGCATCTTTTTTTCTTACTCTTTTTTTACTTATCGTTATGACGGCAACCCACGAGAGCCCCATTGTCGCTCATTTTTCCCCTTCGTCTATAAGAATCATCAGTTTCAACCAACAGGATTACTCCGTTTTTCTTTTTTCTCCTTTCATTATTGCTCCGTCTATAGCTTAGTCTATCAAATCAGCCTGCAGCAAAATGTAAAGAGCCCAGCTTGGCAAATTCTGACGTCACCTCTTGGCTTAAATCTTAGATTTAACAGATCCAAGAAAAAAGGTAAAGAGTCTCCTAACTTCTCCCCCAGATTCCAGCTCTGATGGACATGATTGTGAGTTAAAAAGGAATCCATCGAATTCCACCATTCTCATCCTTTTGTACACAAATACCATAAAACGCAATGAGAGAGAGAAACCCCAGAACGAAAGTTCCATCAACCATCAGGAGGAAGAGAGAAAGAATCCGTTTCACAAGCATAATTCGCGTTGGAGGGGTCGATTACACCCATTCTACCGTGTTAAGGGAAAACGCCGTATGGACATTCCAGAGTTGCCAAATTTCTCCGGATAGAACATGTATTTTTTAGGAAAGTTATGCATATTTTTCCGTGAAATTCTCAGATACGTTAGATCAAATTACGAACAAAATTGTCTGAAAAATTCGGAAAATAAGATTCAAAAATGTATCCAGTGAATTCGAATTTTAGTAAAGGAACACTGGCAACGTCTAGAGGTTCATACGGCGTTCTTCTTTAGCAGGGCATCATTGTAAAGACACCTCAACCGAGGGCTGGGGGCCCATCAAAACAGACCCGAAACTCACAACGGAGCCCGTGTAAGGTGCGTCAGTGTGAGTGGGCGTCGGACAAAGGACCCCGAGTGGAAAAAGACGGAGTAAAAAAACGCGATCCAGAGGAATGAGGCTGTGCAGGAGTGTAAAGGAGATGTAAGCACTGAGGTCGCTCTGTGACGAAAGCCGGTCCGCAGGGCTGGGGTGGGGGAGCAGGATCAGGGGGGCGGGGGGGGCTGGTTAGTTGTCGGGGGCCGAGGGCGGGGGGCTGGATGCAGTAATAGCAGTAGCACCTGTTGGGATGTCGAGTGACCTTGAGTTGGGCACCGCGGCACCCTCCGGGGCGAGGATCTCCTGCAGCGGCGCACGGTGGATCGAACTAATAGGAGAGGTCGGACAAAATTTAGAAACTTTAAACGCTTATAACTCCGTTCTTACAAACCTTTGAGGCTCTTTAAGTAATTTCATTGGTCTCCTCGTAAACTTTGCTTCTGGAAGCACCCCTTGAAACTTAAAATGCGATGAAATAAACATCAAAATTTGCAGTTTTAGTAAAAAATTTCATATCCGACCTCTCTAATTGACTCGATCCATTGTGCGGCGATTCCCGAGTCCCGCTCCATTCGAGTGCGTTGTAAATAATCGATTCTCGGGCTCGATTTAAATCGATCTTTTACGCGCGATTAAACTGGCGAGACCCGGTGTTGCCAGCCTGATTTGAATGGGTTGTGGATACTCGATTCTTGGGCTTGGTTTAAATCGATGATCAGACACGCGTTTAAATTGTCGAGACTTGATCTGACTTGATGTGGATAATCGATTTTCGGTTTCGATTTGAATCGATTGTTTTGCGTGCGTTTAAATGGTCGAAGCGCGGTATTGCCAACCTGCGGGGCTCTCGGGTGTGCTTCTCGGACGCATTCTTTCGTCGTCGCACGCGGAATCGCAAAGGTCACCACGGACCTGGAAACTTTCCTGGGTTCCCTCGTTTAATTGCGCGACCGGGGGAAAACGGGACGGCGTTTTCTTCTCGTGCACGCAGGCGAAATGGGTTTTGTTGAGTTCGAGTACAGCTCGTTTTAGATAAGAATGTCCTTTTTTAATATTAGATTTGATACGTGGAATACAGTTTTGGAAAGGCACTGTTGACTGAAACGGGCTATGTTTGGTTTAAAGGGAGAAATTGGCACGGTTTTTTGGGTGGACTTTGGCAGAATTTTACAAGGCCGGTGGCAGTTACATTTACAAATAATAAAAGAAAAATTAAAAACGACTTTAGGAAAAGATTGAGTATAACAAAACAAAACAAAAAACGTGAGAGGAATAATTGGACGTATTTCTGTTAAACGGAACTAAGTGCATTATGACGTGAGCCCTGTCATGCCTATATTCTTATGGGTCTCAGGGCTCATGTCTTAATGCGCATAGTTCCGTTTGGTAGAAATACGTCCAATTGATAAATTTTACGAGGTTTCATCGAAACTTTTCATTAAGTATGGTGTCATTTTAAATTTATCATAAATGCAAAAATAGCGTAAATATTTACGTGTAGTTAACACATTTTCAACGTAAAAATGACAACATGAATTCCTCATAGACTTCACCAGGATATTTTGTAGAACATTTTGCTAACATAAAAAGTCGCCTAAAACAGTCAATCCGAACAAAAGTTGGAGCAGCATAAGTACGACCTCAACTTCCAACGCCTTCAGATGCCCCTGATACTCCCCGCATTGCCTAGGAGTTAGTTTAGTTGCTTAACCCAACCAAACCCAACCAAGGTCACTGATTTCACTACACGCAAGTGCGTAGTTGTTATTATTATTACATTCAAGATCAAGCAAAGGTACCTTTCAAGTCCAAGCATTATAGTAAGCATATTAATTAACTCATTATTTAATTATATTCATTCCTTTCTAAATTTTTAGATTTTGTCATACAACTCGCAAAGACTGAAATTTGCCGGTGGTTTCTATTAGCCTGCGACAAAAAATATGGAGAGTGTTTTCCATCAGAAACTATAATTCAAATTTTTCAGCTCAACTTGACAAAAAGTGCACTCTTGAAAATCGTGCCTTTCAGCACAAAGGTCGAGAGCGGCCGCAAATGATGAGAGACGAGTTATACTAATTTCATAACGAATAATCCAGAATGCAAATGAAGTCGACTGATTTGATACGAATTGAGCTCAATCCATTTTAAGCTTCAGACCCTTCGATTCTGCGAATAAAATCAGGCCGAGAATCAAGGCCTGAACGCGCGATAAAAATCCCACTTATGAACGAGCGAAAGTAATGGAGTTATTGGGTCGAACGCCGTAATGTCGCAATTTTTTTTCGGACATAAATCGGCTGGAATCTCTTTAGAGGACATTTACGACGACTGATGGCACTCTCCGCCTCATTATCTGCCCAAATTCAGCGTATCAATAAATTTAGACGCGGTAGACGCCGATAGAACTCATGATCCCATAATTTTGGCTTTCGATCTACGCTATGATGCATGTCAGTTTATGAGCCATAAGCTTTTAAATCACTATTTATTACTTTCTTTTGGAGTCGATTTGATCCAATAACCTAGTATTGTTGATGTGGCTGGTTAATTTTTTCGGTCATTTCGTAGGTCGGAATCGTCCTTTTTTTAGAAAGAAAAAATCTTTAAAAAAACAGGCCAGTAGAATTACAGTTAGGTTACATCTCCTTATTCATTAAAATAATTTCACGGCATATATGTGTCGCATATGCCACTACCTTCACGTCTACAATGACGGTTCGTTATACCCGTTCAATTCGTCACTCCTCTGACGTAAGAGCGTATCACGATTTCGGCATGAGCCCCAGAAAGCATGTATTTATAAGTAAAACAGGACTCACGTGGACATTGAAGTACGCCCTTGCGTCAAATGGATGAAAAATTATCCTGTCGTGCTGATGAAGAGCGCCGTATGAACATTCAAATGAGGCCGAATATCTCGGAACATGATATTTATTTTCGAGACAAATTATGAATATCTGTCCTTAAAATTTCCGCACAAACTAGATTGAATTTTGAAAAAAAAATTATCTGGAAAGTTCGGAGGAACATATTGGCGACTTCTTCGGAAAATTTATTTTTTATCACAGACAGTTTGGCTAAGCAAGCAAGTTGCTCCTGAGCAGGGGTACATAAGAGGGATATATGTCAGACTTCCATCAACGCTAATAAAAAACGAATACTGAGTGAATGTATTCATAGGTCCGCCCTCAGACTGCTTATTTTTCATCGATGCAAATTAAAAAATAATGGAAAAAAATCGATGCATCTGTAAAGCCACAGGAGGAATTTATTAAAATTCCAATAAATTTATTATTCACTCTGATCGTGACTCAGAGTTTAGCTCTGAAAAATTTGCGAGATTAAATGCCCTTTTCGAGGAATTAATGCAATTATTTTTAGCTCTCAGAATAATTCCGATCCAAATCGTGGCGGGAAACATTGAACTTATTCGAAGACTGCAACACCGAACTGCATAGCTTGCATTCATTCAAGACGCGGTTGTGAAATCTCGATGAAGGTGTATTTTCTTCGTGGGTTGGCTTTACTTCCCCCAGAGTTGCTTCATGCTCCGAACCACTTCCGCTGGATTCCCTTAACTCGACAATTTTTTTCTCATTGAGTTTTTTAGGTCTATTACCAACCTGGACAAGGGTCTGAAGGCCGATATTGGAGAAAAATGCAGATTTTTTGACATTCGAACGCAAACCCATCATAACTCTCATATTTTTCGCCTTAATCAGCCTCCAAACCAATGTTTAGACTGATTTTGGACCCAAAAAGAGACCGAAAATGACCAAATCGTCATTCATTTCGAAAAATATTGACCGTCAATGAGCAGAGTTGAGGAAATTTGCTCCTATACAGGTTATGAATTAAAAGCACAACGCAGCGTGTTTCCTCTTCAAAATTTCACATAGGGGACGAATCACACGAAGGGAGGTCCAAAAATCAACTCATAAAAACAAGATAAAGTGTTTTCTATTGACATTGGCCAAATGGAAAAAGTACAACTGACGTCATTTGTATAATCAAACTTTCATTTGGATTACATTATGTAAAAAGGAATCGCTATCTCTGCCTCTTCTGCAAGAGCACCTCTTTGCACACGGATACCAATGGCATATATGGATTGCATTTTGCAAAAAGGAACCACTAGCATTGCAATGATGCTAAGCTTGTGCAACTTCATCTTTTGCTATAAAATTGCGGAAATCGTGAAAAACTATGAAATTTAGATGGTAATTTTTGTCTTGAATTTACAGTTTTTAGCGAGTAAAATAGAAACTATTAATGGATAATCGGGTTTTTCCTCCAAGACAAAAGAAGTTGCACAATCTTAGCAACATTGCAATGCTAGTGGTTCCTTTTTGCAAAATGCAATCCATATGTTGTTCCTATACAATAAGCCAGAAATAGTAGTTCCTTATTGCAAAATGTGGTCCATTTGACCTGTGTTTATGAAACTTGTTAATATCTCATCCAGGAGATGATTTCAAATCTTCTCGTTGTGTGAATCGCTTCCTAAGTAAGATTTTGAGGAGAAAACACGTGACGTTGTTTTCTACCTCAGACCTTGTCAAGTGGCCCATTTAGGGTGGACCCAAAAACGGCTCTTGACGATACCCCTTCTTTGCTCTTTTTTTGACGAATCAGACTGATTTATCATAGTTGCCCCGAGCAACAATCAGCTCCGGCGAGTTAACCTCTTCAGCCGGCAACGGAGCATCCTCTTCAGACCGCGTTCGCGATGACTTTCAAGCGCCTCGGAGCGACGAGAGACATGCGGCAGGACTCCACGGCAGGTTTATGAGCTTGGCGTTTTTAAGGGGTCCGAGACAGCGCCAGGCACCATCCATCGGAGCCGGGCACCATCCATCGGCACCAGGGAGAATTCCATCGTCAAATCAGCGCTGTGACCCGGCCGGCACGCAGTTGGCGAAAGTCGCTCTCGACCCGTAGACAAACGCCGTTGTAGAGCAGTAAGATGAACCTCAAGACACATAAGAGTATGTGCTAACCGTGGCTCATATAGAAATGGACTTACGGCTTTCTACTGCAATACGACAGGACGCTGCCGTGCTAAGCGAAAACGTAGTATGAGCCATCAGGCGTTGTCAAATTTCCCCTGATAAATCACACATTTTCAGAAAAATTTGTGAATAATTCTTCGCAGGTTTTTCAAAAGATTTGCTTTGTAATTTGATCTGAAAGATCGGAAAATTTTAAAGAAAATTATTGATGACTTTTCTCAAAATTTAATATTCTCTGAGAAGAAATTTGGCAACATTCGAATGTTCATATGGCGTTTGTACTTAGCATGGTAGAACGACCATCTCGCTCCGAAAATCCACCAATAAAACGGAATGGTGCCCATTGTTCGCAACCGATGGACGGTCGTTTCGTTGTGGGGAGTCGGTCGATTGGAGAGTGGATTTGAATGTCGTTAAGCTGGATCTGATAACGAATCGATTAGATCGATTGATTGGTGGTCTTCTCGTTTGTGACCATTCGCGAGTGAAGGTACAACAGTTTGTGGAGGTAAATTATTAGGAAGACCGATTTTCTCACCAGATTTTGAAATTTCGATCATATTTAAGGAAAATCTTCAATTTTTAGTTCCGACATGGCCATCACTTCAGTATGTGGTAGATTTTAGCCATTGGAAGAATTTTGCAAAAACTGAGCGGATCAGAAGTCCCTAGATTGTTCATTGAGAAGTAATCCTATAAAATATCTACCTTAAACCTTAAAATGAAGTAAAAAGTTATTTTTTTAATTACTCCTTATTTTCAACGAACATTTTGAAACACTGTAGTCGAGATACGCGTTTCACGGGCACAGTTTTATCCCTGAGACAAGGTTGCCATGCTGTGCAATAAAATGTGAATACTTTAAATGAAGTTATACGGAGGCTGATTATTCAGGACTATCTGGCAGTGGCGTGGCGTATTTTGCGATACATCGATTGATATGCCATCCAAATCTATGAAAAAAGATCGATCATCAGATTGTTTGCAACAATCAACATAATAATTGATTCTTCAGCATAGCTTCAAGTGGAATAATATCGATAGTCGATTAAAACGCCTCGCCACTGCTATCTGGCAACGTTGCCCTGAGATATTCCAAAATCAATTTGATACACATGAAATTAGCGCTAAAAATGAAGATGAGTTGATGCCTTTTCCACTAGCCTTTTCATTGGTCGGGCGCGATTTCGTATCATAGCAGATTTCGCTTTGCGACGTGTGAGACCAGCTTTATAGGTCAAAGAATTTGGAATTAAACATTTCGGTCAGGCAGCACTCCTAAACCTCGTCCAAAATACCTGCGAAAACACGTGAATTCACACCTCCACACCACCGTGCCGTCATGCTCATCCTGTTCCCTGAATGACTCTCTGGGAATCTAGAGATGACAATAACGCAGCAGGGACATTCGCCTTCTTTCAACCCCTTTTGTTCTTGGGGCTTGAATGGTCATGCTTGGTCCTCGAGAGGAACAGGTTGTTCGCGGTTGCCATGGTGCCAATTTGACCGACAAAATGTCTCAGGTGAGAATACAGATGCTAAGGGTAGTATGAAGTGTCTTGACGCCAGAATCTTTGTCCATTTGAGGGATGAAATCAAGTTCTGATTCTGAGAGTCCCTCGTCACTTACACAGAAAAAAGCGGATTGTTGATTTAATAATTAACTTGTTAAAAATATGTCCGACATTTTGCAAATGTATTTTAAAATAGTGGAGAGCTAATTTAACCACGGGGGTGGTTATTTTAGCATTTTGTATTGTAAAATCTACATTGAAACACGTCGGACACTTGTTTTAACTTACAAATTGTGAAATCAGCAGTTCCATTTTTTCCGTGTACGATTTCTGCGAGTTATCTTTCAAATGATGGTTAACATTACGGAAAAAATTTGCGTTTGCGTGTTCCTCTCTTGTAATTATCGATTAGTTTTTGGCCCAATTCAAGGTCAAAATGAAGGACGAGAAGTATTCATCCATGGTGCATATCATGTTCTCTTCCCTCTTTGTTGTTTTCGATACTGTTAAATTAAATATGCACCGTTTTCTGCTCCGGGTACAAGATCGATGACAGTGAGTTGGAGAAAACCGCCTGGTATGTAAGCACTATGAGCAGTGGCTTATCTTCATAAATTCACATCATGAATTTTGTGCAACGGACCACACCCTCTTTTGGTCCACATTGTATAAAAACAAACTTCGTTGGAATGTTTTTGAATTTAGTCAGTGTTTAGGTGTCTTCGTCGTCTCCCGCACGAAAGAACGTAACTCCATCCCAAGGTTGCCAAATTGACTCAAACAATTTACTTCATTTTACTCATGCAATTTTGTCAAAAATTTGTCTGATTTTTGCCCGGAATCTAAGGAAAAATCAGCGAAATTTTCAGTTAGAAATGCCCAAAATTCTCTTGATTATATGCGAGTTGCAAGGGGGAAATTTTACAACATTGATATGGAGGTACGTTCTTTCGTGAAGAAGACGACGTCTTGACGGATGACGCACCTCCGGAGTCCTTCCAGGTTGTCTCGGCGCGTTGGACTATTGTTTCGTTTACGGATTTTGGAGCAAACAAGTAACATTATCTGTCTTATGCGAAAGTTTATAGAAGATTAAGTGCGATTAAATTTAAAAAAAAAAATCTCCGCAGTACTCAAAACCTTCATTCACTAAAGGAAAAAAAAATTTCATCGAATATGCAATTCTGCATCGGATTAGAGATTCTCGACGTCGGCTCACTGAAGTCGGAACCCGAATTCCATATGAGCCAACCATTTTTTTACTTCACTTCATCCCATATAACCTTTGAAGGATTTCGGCTGCGTTTTGCAACGAAGAATTAATATTTATGGCTCATCCGTAAGAGCACCAATCTGTGGAGAGAAATGAATGGCACATACGTTGTTTCTAAAAAGAGCTCCAAATAGCAGTTCCTCATTGCGAAATGTAGTCTGATTGATCCATTCTTTTAAGAGAGGATATGAGCTTTGCAATTACGTTAAAACTGTGAAAGTCTTTGCATGGTTTGGAGTTGTCGCAGGCAATCAGCGATTACCGGTATGTAGGTAAAATCACACCGAGGTTCGAGATGTTCGAATCGAGTTTTCTTTTCTAAGATCCAGGCCCCTACCAGAGTGTCTACTAACATTTTTGTTTGGATTTTCCTGATTTTTTGCACGCCAACATTGACACTTACATGACTTTGCAAATCAGCATCTTTTACGAAGCGAATTAAATGTTTTACTCTCGCTTGTGCTAAACTGTATGTAGTTGAAAAATGTTGGAAGCACTCGGATTTCCTGATCTATTACAGATTTTTCTAATATTATCCTAATTTTTCTTGATGACATTAAATTTCCTGCACGGAGGGAAAACTCAACATTGAAGTTATTGGTTAAAAAGAGAAGTAAAACAAAATAACCTAAAGGTTTCGGTTAACTCTGGGATTCACAAGTTTCAGCATGGTTTTCTTCGCCAAATTCACCGCAAACTGTACTAAAATCAACACAAAAGTTTGGTTGGTCAGTGTTTCACATCCTATATTAACCACAAGTATTACAGAAACAAAACTGTTTTCTCGATGTGATATTTTCCGGTTTTCTTGGTTTTTACCACAACTATAATAAGTCGCTCTTATACACGGAGAAAAAAACTTCGTGCGTGGGATCCGAAGTTTAGGTCATATGAATCTCTGAAGTTTTCGGATTGAGCATCTGAACACTTTACGTCCAGCTGCTGAGGTTTGGATCACACATCTGAAACTTCAGTTCCTACATCTGAAGTATTTCGGTTTTCACATCCGAACAACTTCGGTTCTCACATCTGAAGTACTTCAGATGTAAAAACTGGAGTTTCAGATGTGTGATCTGAACCTCGACAGCTAGACCTTAAGTGTTCAGATGCTCAATCCGAAAACTTCAGAGATCCATATGACCTAAACTTTGGGTCCCACGCACGAGGTTTTTTTCTCCGTGTAGCGTTTCTGTGCGCTCTGCGACATTCAACCGCCACTGACAGCGATCTTGCCAGAGTTCCTCCGGCAGATCGCATCTCCTCATTTCCTGCCCTCAATCTACGATTTGGCAGGGTGTCCTCTACGTTTATAGCAGGGTGGGGACCCAATCCAGAACCTTCTCAGGCAAGAGGGCTTCTTCTTAAGGCTTTCTATTTTCTGGTTCTTACAGATTGTAAACACCCTGCAGGTCCCTCGCAGGCGCTAAACAATCCATTTAAACCAGATTCTTAACCGGCAACCAATCAGGCACGTATCACGTATCGTCGGCCTTAAATCATCATCGGCGAGATTCGCGAGTTAGTGAGAGTTTCGCCGAAAGGGCGCGGCGTAACGCGGCTTAACGCGGCGCGCGCCGCGACGCTCGAGTCAGTCGGCGAGCCGATTGTAATGCAACATTAATCTCCCTCACCGCGCCGCCGCCGCCACCGGTGCATGGTAGCTAATCCGCCTATCCTCTTCCCCCCCGCCCGACCCGCAACTTTCTCCCGCCGACCACTCCGATGCACGCTGCACTCTCGTTGCACCGCGCATGCGCCCTCGGCTCTGCTCGCGCGGAACCCGCGATCCCCCCCCCCTCCGGTTGGGATGTTGTTGCCGACGTAATCACCGATTCGCCAGGGGTCCAGGTATGGACGTCACTTTGTACGTGATGCTATATTGGTTGATGATGGTTGCGAGATCACCTTGTCGAGCGAGAGATGTCATTTCATGACCAAGCGGTTAGTATGTGCAGAGGATGGCCGATACCAGGTTGCCGAAAAAGGTTTTGGGGTGGGTTCCTCGAAGAAGGCGTCGGAGATGGCGTCCGGCTAAAATTTGGATGGAGGGGATCCAAAAGGAAATGGAGAGATGCCAGCTTCCGGAGGATACTCAAGGACTTACTTCAAAATCGGTTACTTATGAATATTTTTAGATTGAATAAATATATGTTTCCTTACTTAATGGTCTCTCCCGTGTCGGCTTGGAAATTCTCAAATTATTTAAGTTGAATACATAGCTCAGTGTCCATCCAACCATCATGCTTCTCACAAACTGATTGCGATGGACGCACGGGTCGTAAGACAGCTATGTTGGAGTTTTTTTCCCCCAACGTGTGTTAAAATTCAATTTAAAGCTGAAAATCTCAATACAGATCGAAAAAGCGAATCTGAGCTTATCATATAAGCAGCATATCTCGTTGATGGAAAACTGTACTCGTGTGAGCTTTTCCCCTGTATTGAGATTTTCAGCTTAATGCTGAATTTTAGCGCACGTTGGGAAAAAAAAACTCCAACATACAATCATGCTTCTACTTTAAAAAGAGCGCCTATCTTCGGTAGAAGCGCGGCCACGTGTTAAAAAAAAAAAAAAAAAAACATTTCCAAACCCCGCAGGAGTGATAGGCGCATTCTGATGAGCTATTAATCTACCTGAAAGATTTTTATCAGAGACCTGATGAGCATTGATGAGCACTCGTTTTAAGAATCTAATCACAAATCTAAAAAATTAACAGCTTGATCGACCGCAAAAACACAAGTCGATTTGAATTCTATGCGGGCCGAATCATCAAATTTCATCCATCCGCGTGGTTTGAAATACCTCGTTGCAACTTTCAAGATTCGAGATAATTTTTTTACGCGACCGCTCGTAGCGCATACAATGATGATACTGCGATTTTTTTGATAGAACGAAACGCGGCGTCAGATTCGGACGTCAATCAAAAACACATCGCGCACTGTCTGCCGGCTAGTTGCGACTTTAGCGACCATTGAAAGAGATTCTTTCATACCTAGGCAGACGCCGTTGAGGTTCAATAGAGGCAATTATTCCTGAAAAGAAACGAGCCCATTTTTTCGACCGACCCCCGAAGAATATTAGAATACGGGCGTCGGGGGACTCTTGCCCCCTGTTAGAAACAAACCGATCGCATATTCTCGGACACCGAAAGAGTTTCTTTGTTTGGATATAATTTGAATCGCATCATTAGCCGCCAACAAGAAAAGTGATCGCTATCCATTGATGCTTTTCTCATTCCCGGCTTGTAGATGGGATAACTCCTCCAATCATATTCTCCGATTTATTTCGCATGAGCGTCGTTTCGATTCATCTGCTTAAAAACAGATTTAATGATGATGCCACGGGCAAAGGTAGGACGTACACTAGTTTTTTTTCGAGTCAAGGTTGAGTTAAATATCTTCAGAGGAGAAAATTGAAGGAAAGTGTTGATATCGATAACTCTCTTTAATGCGGACTTCATTTTGAGAATTAGAACCACTATTTCTAGCTCATCCATAAAATTCACCTATTTTAATAAACATACTAATGTTTCGTTCATAAAATGTACCCTAAATAGTGGTTTCAAGCATCTATGATCCAATGGAGGGTCTCTGGTTGTCTCAAATGAGGCCTCAGATATCCTAATATAATTCAATGTCCACAATCTTACTATAAAGGCTCTTCACTTAAGAGTGTTGTCGATGGTGCTGTACCCTCGTTTTACTCTTGACTTGACAAGTATTGTTCTCATAACAATATTAAAGGCCCAAGTTCAAAGCCACGTATCTCCATTTGCAAAAGTTACACTTTTCCTGCCATACTTTTTTATTTTGATAACTGGTCAAGTAATATCTTGACATCTTCCTTGATTTTTCACCTTTGTTAGCGAACATTTCATCATGAATTTCAAGCTATGGAGACATCTTGTTTCTCTTCGAAAGAATAAAATAGGAGCGTAAATTTTGAAAAACTGCAATGGAGGAACGTGGTTCCGCACTTTGGCTATCGATGACCAACGAATGATTTCGGTAACCCTTGGCTCAGACATCTAACCGACAGTCATAGCACCGTTGCTGCAGGCTCACTTTTACCTCGAGCAACTATTCAAACTCCTGTGCGATCAAATTCCATATCCGACGAAATGAAGGAATTTCCAATGATTTCGGTGACTCTTGCGTCAGAGATCTAACCGACAGTCATAGCACCTTTGCTGAAAATTCATTTATACATCGACGGCCCAAAGGCGAAACAATGGCGTATCAAGCTATGGAGTCATATTTTTTCTCTTCGCAAAAATAAAATAGGAGCGTAAATTTTGAAACACTGCAATGGAGATACGTGGTTTCACACTTTTGCCATCAATATTACTTCTAAACCCGAGGATCTCTTCTTCCGCAGACAGTCACATTCTCCAAACAGAGAGTTTGGAGTTGGCAGCAGAGATTGCGCGTTGACCTTTGCCACGGCAGAGACAACATTACGAAGGGGGCTGGAAGCCCTCCCCCTTCCCTCGGGGGCCCCAGGGGGAGCGATAATTGGTTCTCTGGGAGCTTGGGACTGCGCGTCGATCCTCGCACATCGGACTTACCGGTCGCCGCCGCGCCACGCCGCCGGCAGTCGCAAAGCTTCATTGTTCACCAGCTTCCGTCTACTTCCGCTCTGCACCGGAAGAGGCCCTCTCACACTCGCTCTCGCGCCATCAACGCCGCTCACGTCCCGCGTAGCCGGATCGGAGCGTATTTCCGTCGAAAGCCAAAGTTTTACCTCACGTTTACTGGAGAAAATCGTCGTCTCCCTCCAGTACACTGGAAAAAAAAACACATTGGATCGAGAGTCCAGACTCTTAAAAACATTGACAAGAAAAAGTACTCTTGATTCAATCAGAATCCAGCTTAAATCAAGAACCAAGCCTCTTAATTTAAGCGGATTTCGTTTTGATTCAAGCAAAAATCCGATTGAATCAAGAGTATTTTTTCTTGTCAATGTTTTCAAGAGTCTGGACTCTAGATCCAATGTGCTTTATTTCCAGTGTGCCGTGGCGTAGTTTGCGATCTATCGATTGATCTGCCATTAAACTTATGAAAGAGGATCGCTAAACTGGGTGTTCGCTACGAACACCTTAATAATCGATTCTTTATCGTAGCTCCAAATGGAAAAATATCGATAATCGATCATTCATGCCTAGCCACTGTCTTCCTCCCAAAAGAGCGTAACTACATTCCAATGTTGCCAAATCGTCGCTCCTCTGACGTAAGGGCGTATCTCTATTCCTACGTGAGCCCTGAAAACATCGAGTTATATGGAGAGTAGGGCTCACGTAGAAATTGAGTTAGGACCTTATATTAGGGGTACGACGAAATTTCCCCCTTTAAAAATTGAATTTTTAACGGGAGAATTTTGAGGATTTCTACTGAACTGAGAATTTCCCTGACATTTCTTCTGATCTCAAAAAAAAAATCAGACAACATTTGGGAAATAATCAAGAGGGTCGATTTTTAGTAAAAACTTGAATTTTTGGGGTCAATTTTGCGACCTTGAAATGGAGTTACGTTCTTTCGACCTGAACACGACAAAATATTGATGGCTTAATAGCGAAAAGACGTATCTTCGTTTGCGACGTTGCAGACTTCCTGGTCGTGCTTTATTTTATCTGTGGAAAATGAGTCGAGTACTGAGGCAATTTTTCGGAAACTTCCTTGATTTTTTTTCTGTGTCAGCAGAATATTCTACTCAAACTTTAAAATTGGGTTGTTTCCCCTCGAGAAAATAAAATTGAGGGGGAATTTTAATACACTGCAATGGAGATACGTGGTTTTGCACGTTGGGAATCGATGTGCACCCGGGATCTTTAGAGATGCCAAGGTTGTACGGAACGCAAGGAACCTGTGAAAGGTTGGAGATTTTAATGAAATTTATCTTGAAATATCACGAATCTGCGGAATTTTTGAGTAATATGAAACATTCATTTTGAGGACAGGATATGCAACCAGCACTACAAATACCATTTAACTTGAGAAATCCCTATACTTCTTTCATCGAACACTAGATTTTTTAGTTATTTTTTCATGTGGGAAACATTAGTTTAACACAGTTATAAAAGCATTTTGGTGGCTACTTATCGTGGGCTGACAATCCACGGTTTGAGATATATTTTTCAATATCACTTAGATTTTTGAAAGTTCATTAAATTCTTTATTTCAAATTTCACCGTTGACTATCATGAACTATCCAACTTTTCAACCATCATGAAATTATGCCACCCCAGTGTAGGTGCATTGCGTGTTGAAAAAGAGGGGCCTACGTCATTAAAGCGTCACGATTGGGGGGGGGGGGGTAAATCCGAAATTTAGTGTCACACATTTTATGGACGGCCAACAGATCGTCTAACAGACCGAATATTCTGAGCAGTGTTAGAATCCCGAAGTTCGATTCACGACTGAGAAATCGAAATTCTCTACGTAGCACTGCCAAAGGGTTTATTTGCTCTGCCAAAATTGGCTAATTGGTAAATTCGCTCTTTCTTGGTCCTAAATGCCAATGATAATTAGAATGGCCAACTTCGACAGCTTTTTTTCCTTGAATAAAAAATGTAATGGGCTGTACCCAGCAAAATTCGATTATAATTATTCAACCGCAGTTTTTTTCTCCGCACATTGTCCGGCAACTATGTGACAAAGCATTGCGTTTAGGCTGATCACATGGCTACTTACTCACGTAAAAGCGCGTATCTTCAATAGAAGCTACACGTAGCCCTACGATTTTTTCTTAGTGCGGCAGAACTGCTAAAACACCGGTCCCGCAAACTCTCGACCGGTGAGAACTACTCAGAGCGAGCTGAATAATGAGCATGTTACCGCATAAAGGAGGTAAGCGAAGCCTCTTCCGCAGGGAATTAGAGTTGGACTTCATTGTGCAAAAAGGAACAACAACTTCTGATTCGTCCGTAAAACGAGCTATTTGCGCAAGGAAACTAATGACACATACTTTGTTTCTAAAATTAAACTAAAATAGTAGATCCTTGTCGTAAAATGTTGACTAATTAGAATTGGACGCCTTTTGTGAGAACAAAGATACAAAATTTTATAGAGCAGCCCGAGACAATGGGAACAGTAGAAAAACAAAGGGGGAAAACGGGAAACAAGGCTAAAATACACAATTAATAAAAAACCGAGCCGTTTCGACTCAAAAATGAGTCATTTTCAGTCGGAAATACAATGACATTTTTTTTAAAAAAAACGATGAAAACGTGAGCCCTACATGGTGGTGGCCGGGATCTTAGAGAAACACTACTGAAGAAACTTTGTGAGAACTGTATGCGGTTCCAATCTGTGTTCACAACATGAGTGTTTTCTACAGATATGCTTTGGGAGATACTTTCCCAGAGATATTTGAGAGTAATCATCATTTTTATACGATATATTTCTTATCAATCAACAGGGCTGGAATAGAGAAACAGGGTTCGCACCAAAATCGTCCGGTGAAGTTGGGCATTAAGTATCCTCGAGAAATAAAACACAAATCCTCGAACTGTGAATGCACGAATGATGGCCTACCTCAAATATTGAAGGCGAAATAATTATGCGCGCAACCACCAGGGGCGGGCAAAAAATGCACTCGCGAAAGGCAACGAAATTCCTCATGCGTCGTTTATTCATTAAATTTTAATAGGGGGATGTTTGGGTTTGACTTACATTCTTTGACAAGCAGTGATTTTTTCACAAGCGGTGATCTCCAATTCTCACTCGCGTTCTAAGAGTTTTGCTACGGAGTAAAGAAAGAAAGAAATAGAAGAAAAAAGAAGGACCCGCATTGCACATTTTTTAAACTTATGAGTTGAAGTGTGGGGGTAGGGGGAGTTCCATCAGAAATGGGGGTGGATATTTCCATTTGTTTATTTAAATTGAAAATCCTAAAATTTTCCCCTCTACTATTTAGAGAGAAAAAAGCAAAAAATGTCACAGTGAATGATACAAAATCACGCTCTTAAATATTGCTCTAAACGTCATCGAAAAATGTGCTGAATATTGTAAAAAATTATAAACGCAGATCTCTCATAAAAATTCTGAACTAGAATTTGTTTTCCATCTTTTTATCATGCGCATGCCTCGGTCTTTCCTGAGCGCCCTCTAATTTGCGGACATACAAAACACGAAGAGAGCCGATTTTAAATACCTTACCTTTTCTCCTCTGATCCTCTAGATGCACTGTCTAATAAGATTCCCAGAAGAGCTGGAGCTTTATGAAACTGAATCAGGCACAAATCAACACTCCGATCACTCGAAAAATAATGAATAAATAAATAAATTAAATATCACCACAGGAACCAGAATTTGAAGAATCCCGCACACAAAAAGAAGACACCGCCTAGATTCGAAAAAATAAGGGCCGAGTACACTTTTAAGGGGAGTTACACCAAGTTTAATACCCTCCAGCACTTTTTCAAAACAACGATAATTATTCAAAACCCCGCAAAAAAATTAGAAATCTCAACCTTGTGGCTGAAGCAACTCGACGGGACAATATTCGATTCCGCGATACACTTAACACTTGGGGATGATACACTCGAAATGTATAAAAATCACGATAAATATATATAAACACGTGATAAGGACACGGAGGTATGCGGGGTCGGTGCAGGCAGACTGGCCATGTGCGCGCGGCGCGAGGTGCCGACGTCTCTCTTGCACGGAGCTCGGGACGCAACTAAACAACTAATTGGATTGTGGTTATGGAAGGGAGGCGTTTACTACGGACGCGCCGCAGCGCAGCGCAACGTAGCCGTGCGATGCGTTGCGGAGCGGCTACGGACGCATGCGGCGGAGGTGGAGTGGATGGGCTGCGGAGGGACGAGGGATCCTGCGGTCGTGCCGGCTTGTGTGAAAAGATCTGGATTCTTAACATTGAGTTAAATGAGAAATGTGCTGAATATTCAGCACAATCTTGCAACTATTATCCTACGGTGGTACTGACTAAAAGTCCTCAGGGACTAGTTGTGTTTTTTTGTGTAGGATGTATGTCAGCGTACAGGGGAACGAACCCTAGGGACCGTATTGACAGCCGTTCCTTAAACAGACCCTTCCCTTAGGAGGTCCAATACGGTGACATTGTGACTAATACCCCCTATAATTCTCCCTATACCGTACGGTATAGGGAGAATCATAATATCATGAAAAGGACAATTTTTGCAAACCTTACGTAAAGTTAAGTTGTGAAATTCTAGAAATGGGTTCTTACAAGGGATGAATATGATGTGCCTCTGCAAACATGACGAGGTAGGTAAAAAAATGTACAGCAAAATTTGCAGATTTAACCCTTAAAGTTCGTCAAAATCTTAGAAATGTTTCGTCCGTATTTTATGCGTTTTTCAGCGGCAAATCTCATAATCTCTTGTAAGGATCGATTTCCCGAGTTTTACTTTTGTATTAGTTTGTGAAGTATAATTCTACCGATTGATGTTCTCTCGATATAAGGGGACCGCAAACTGAAAAGGTTGGAAACTGCTGACTCAGAATAACACTTCTTGTTCCATAGCGGCATGTACATGTACATGTACATCTACATACAAGATGTGGTGTTAAAAAAGGGAACAACATGCTTTATTTTATTGTTACGATGCAACAGACACACCCATAGAGTTAGAATAGTACTAACTTTAGCATAACATTAAATACAATAGCATATCCTGTTCAGTAGCAACGCGGTGCGTAAGACAGAAACGATGGGGGCTAAACGCCTTCATTTTTTGCATATGCAATACGGACATCCATCGAGTACGAATAGTCGTATTCAGGCTTTACGAAGAGTAGTACTTCTTATTTTACACGTCCACCGTTCATGGCTCTTAGGGCAAGCTTTTAAAAGAAAACAAGAATCAAAGCAGTGCAAATTTTTGAAGTAATAATATTGTCTGAGGTCGAAAATAAATGTCTGAGCCTTACAAGTCCCAATAACAGGTATTTTTAGCAAGGCTTACTGGTAGAAGTGAAACGATGGTGATACAAAATTACCTCGTTTTTAAGAGTTTCTTAAAGACAGAAGATATAGACTCCATAATTGCAGAGTCGTAATATTCTTTACCAGTGCCATTGCACATTTTTCTTGCGGTGAACTGACTGACTCCTCTGCATTCTTAGCACTCAAATTTGGAAATGCCAAAAAAATTAATGAAGGTAGGCTTTCCCGCAAATTCGAAATTTCAACTTTTGAAAGGAAAAGTTTTTTTAATGATCTGAAAAGTTTTGTCTCTTTTTATATGATATTAAAACGCTTTTTTTTGTATTTCATCGACCATACTCCAGCTTTCAGCCACAGTTATCTAAAACTCAACACGCATCTAGAGGGTTGCAAACTATAGTTTCTCCTCTACTGCGTTAGTATTTCTGTTACCTGCTTTCTCTCTCTCACCAATCAAAAATTAGCATACGCACATCAACAACGCAACCGTAAACTTTCTTCGGAAGAAATACTATCTCCTGTCGGAGACACAAACTCAAATTAGGTTATCATGCTATCGCATCGGCTCCTGCCCCTAAAATTATTACAAAAACGATATGCATATAGATATAGGTATGAAAAAACCTGGATGGCAAAATCGTACGAAATTTCAAAGAATCATACGGCGGAGAAAAGAGCTTTTTCCAGGTAAGAATTCGAATATTCATTTACGGGCTTGGAGGACAAGGCGCATAAGTGCAGTTTTTGAAAAAATTGAGATATAAATGCTTTCAAATAAAACTAGTCTTAATACACGTTCTGTGAAAAATTTGCTCCCCAATTCTAACTTTTAAGCATCAAAAAGTCAGTTTGAATTTTCTCTCGGCCTTAAGGATCCATGTAATTTCGAAACTTCAAACACGTATTCCTCGAAATAGCAAAATCTGCACTTATGCGCCTTGTCCTCCAAGGCTCTCATTTGAGGCAAGCTCGACCCGCTGGCCGAAATTCGATCAACGTGACAATCTGGGTCCACGAGGAGTCGTTTACCCCTCGGAATATTCCCAATTTTATGCAAATCCGATCGGAGATTACTGTCCGTTTCGAGTTTAAGTGTCAGCCAGACAACGCGAAATTACGAGCGGACAAACGTCGGATTCGCCTTATTTCGTCTCTCATCTGAAGTAAGGGCGTATCTAGACAACCGCATGAGCCCCAGAAAGTATAGATTTTGATGTAAAATAGGGCTCACGTTGAAATTGAGATACGCCCTTACGTCAGAGATCCCACGATTTACGCAATTTTTTTCTCAGTCTCAATCCGGGCAGCAGAGGGCCCGGATTCGGGATGCAGCGTTGGCAGGGTTGCCAGGTCGTGCGATAAAAAGTGTATAGTTTACATTGGTTTTAACGGGTAAAGTGCTGATTTTTCAGTGGTATCTGGCAACTATGCGCGTCGGCTATATTTGACCAAAGATGGTCTTTGGCCACATTTTGCAATACAAATCGGAAATTATTCCGTGGCCAACGTTGTCGATTGAAAGTTTAAGTTCCTCTTGGAAGTTCAAAAAAAATCACGCGGACACATGCGAGGTCCCTGTTTATTGAAAACTAAAGAGTACGGCACAATAGATTTTAAGAACGAATTGTTTCAAAAAATGAAAATGTTTGGGGTCAGAGAGCTTGAAGGAACGATAAATTTGTAAGATATCTTATGGATGTCAAAAATGTGTTCAGTGATCCCTAGATACTGGCTCAATGACCCTGCAGTTAATAGAGAATTTGCACGCAAAGTTTTTATTGATTCGTCTGAGAGCGCTTAAAGAGCTGATTTTGCATTTTTGATAATTTTTTCTGACGCTGGAAATAGTATCGAAATAAATTTAAAAGTAAGGAGATGCACCGCCCAGTGACGTCATCTGGGGGCTTTTCCAATTTAAATACATGCATTTAAACAGATTAGATCATGTTGTCATAAATTCACCAAAAATTATCTAATTCATGAGCTAAGGGAACTTTTGTCTTCAGTTTACTCATTAGTTGCCCCTTATAAACACGAAATTCATCAAACTCTAGACACCTGCAAATTCTCCATTTTACATTCTGAGAATGCAACACATTTTACATGCAACTGGACACATTTCTGACACTCTAAATGCCAGAGAGCAGCATGTTATTTTTTCGATGTATGACATTTAGCTGTAACAGAGTAACGCAAATTTTTTGGCAGGGCGGCATGCCGGATTATGATCGAAATGAATGGATTGATTATAAACGGTCCCGTTTTAGACGCTGTTTTGCCCGGAGCTGATTATTTCAGCGACACTTTTGACACTGCAATACTTGGACCAACTGTTGGAGACTAAGATACAAATACCAACACACGTATCAACACAACCCCTATGAAAGTATGAGTGTGCTTTTACTTTCTATCTGAATCTCCTCTTACATTAAAGATATTTTATTTTCAAATTAAAGTTACACCATACCTCGGATCATCCGAACGCATTTTTGACGGTCATAATTTCATTTCCTTCGCCAAATTTCTTCATATGAGCTGTATATAAAGATAATAAAAATTTGAATCCGTGCAGGTGTTTGGCAGTGTGAACGTTATTGAGTATTAAGAACGAATATTTGCGACGTGAGGTATGCTTTTCAACAAAAACCCTTGTTTTCTATTTAGTTCATTATGTTGTACATAATTATTTATATCATATAATATAAAATATACGCCTACCGGACACCACCTTCCATGGCATGCTTTTGTAATGGACGTTTGATTAAACTGAGCAAATCCGAGAAAAAGGACAATTTTACACCGACAATGGCATCTCTGTGCGAAAAACTGTGCGCCTGCGCCAGGTAGCTGAATCGAAGTTTATTACCATACTGGGAACCAGGAAGAAACGCAATATTTTGTTGAATTGGGTCGACCATCTTCAATATTCATTTACTGATTTATTTACGTATTAACTGTTTACTCCTCAAGCTGGATACTAAAATCCAAAATCACAATCACATGACTTAACATTCAGATCTTTCGAATTCCGTGGTAAAATTAGTGTGGCATTGCTTCTAGTCTTTTCGAAATTTGGAATATATATTGTATCTTTTGAATCTTCCAGTCTTTTGTATTTGGGCAATATATTTCATAACTTTTAAATGAACGTTTTTATATTATTTTCGTCTAGCATGCGTGAACTATCTTTTTCAAGGCCGGATTAAGGGGGTGGCCACATGGGCCGCGACCCATGGCGGCAAATCTAGAGGGCGGCAAATTTTGCAATTTTTTTAAATGTAAGTATAAAAAAATATCGGATTTAGAAAACAAAATTACAAACGAGAAAAGGCGACAAAATCTCTCATTTCCTGAGAGTGTAGTAATTTTTAATTTTGTCGTCTTTCATTGATACAAGAGACAGCACCTTTAAATAGTCGAGTTAAGAGAGAAACCAAACACGCAATTCGGCCTGGAACGGCGCGGCGCAGAGAGCAATGATGACGAGGACTTGAGATGAAAAGGAGAAGCCATCGGCGCGGCGATCGTCATGTAACACATATCAGCGCCTACAAGACTGCACGAATACTTCACGTATTGCATCAAACACAGTGCGGTCATTGCGGTCAGCGTGAAACGGATAGCGCCTACAAGAATGCATGAATACTTCACGCATTGCGTCCAACACAGTGCGTTCAGCAGCGGTCGGCGTGAAACGCATAGCGCCTACAAGACTGTCTGAATACTTCACGCATTGCGCCAAACACGGTGCGGTCAATAAAACAATCAATACAACAAACAATTAACACTTTAGGTCTAGCTGTCGAGGTTCGGATCACACATCTGAAACTTCAGTTCTTACATCTGAAGTACTTCGGTTTTCACATCCGAAAAACTTTGGTTCTCATATCTGAAGTACTTCAGATGTAAGAACTGAAGTTTCAGATGTGTGATCCAAACCTCGACAGCTAGACCTAAAGTATTCAGATGCTCAATCCGAAAACTTCAGAGATCCATATGACCTAAACTTCGGGTCCCACGCACGAAGTTTTTTTCTCCGTGCATGTCCATTGGTACCATCCACTTCCACCAATAGGATCCCTCCATATCTCTTTTGTCATCTTAGTCCATAGCTTTTGCCTTTAAATTTCAATAATCAACCCGCAAGTGACACCCGGACTTACGAAACCCCGGCCAAGTTGGGGCATGCACTCGACGCGAGTAAAATCCTCGGAGACCATTTGTCTTTTTTCTCTCGGCTGCTGGCGGCGAGGAAAGGTCGGCTGCCTTTTTCGCGGCGTTTCCCGTTAGCCCCTCGCCGAGACTCCGGGCTCCGGGGCCCAAGTTCGAGGTTCCGATCGGCGGTAATCCGGTCGGCCGACCAAATCGAGGCAGGACGACATTACGCCACAGCGGCGCGTGCTGTTCTCGATCTGGATGCCGCCGCCGCCGCCGCTGCCGGAACGAGACCCGATCGCGGATGCGTCGATTCCGGTAAAGGGCCGATTTTTATAAGGGCTCATAAACTACTTAAGGTACTCGAGTAAAACGCCGTATCAATATTCGAGCGTTGCCAATTTCCACTGATAAGAGAGCGAGAGACACGATGGCCCGAATGCAGACAACAATAAAAACACACTAAAATACAAAAAAACAAATAGGTTTACAAGGCTAGAGGAGACAAAACAACGAGGACGTTTCGGGCCAATTACATGCCCATTCTCAACTGTAACAGAAGCTAAAAAATGTAAAAATTAAAACAAGAAAATGAGAAAATGAAAGAAAATGAAAAGAAAATGTCTCCTCTAGCCTTGTAAACCCATTTGTTTTTTTGTATTTTTGTGTGTTTTATTGTTTTCCACTGATAAAAATAATATTTTTGAGAAAAGTTACACTGGAGAAAAACACACATTGGATCTAAAGTCTAGACTCTTAAAAACATCGACAAGAATAAGTACTCTTGATTCAATCAGAATCTGGATTAAATCAAGAACCAAGCCGGATTTTGAGCGGATTTCGTTTTGACTCAAGAAAAAATCCAACTGAATCAAGAGTATTTTTTCTTGTCAATGTTTTCAAGAGTCTGGGCTCTAGATCCAATGTGTTTTTTCCCCCAGTGTATTAAAATTATTCTCCTGAAAGTACTCAGAGCACAGAGGATCGAGTCAAGACGAGAGGTCGGACTAAACTTGGAAACTCTAAACGCCTATAATTCCGTTTATATAAAACTTCAAGATTTTGGAAGTAGTTTCATTGGGTTTCTCGTGAAATTTTCATCTAGAATCACTCGTAAAGATTTAAAATGTGACGAATGAAACATCAAAATTTGCAGTTTTAGTAAAAAATGTCATTTCCGACCTCTCTGATTGACTCGATCCACTGTTCGGCGCCGGCTGAATGGGCCTCTTGCAAACTTCTGCTACAGCAAATGAAAGAGTTATTTCTTGTAGAAAATGGCTCAAAAAGAAGGGCACGATTTTTGATCACCTACATTTTCCCACCCGATAATGCATGAAAAACTGCCGGATAATGACTATTCAGACCCGATTTCCTCGAGATTGGCACAAAAAAGCTCTCTCTCAAAAGCTCATCATACTCAGGAGATCGTAGGAAATATCAAATAAAAAAAAATTGGAAAATTCGGCGCCGCATTTCTTGGTGTTCCTTGCTTAGTCCTTTCAAATGCTTGAGATAATACAATGCGGATAAAATAATTTGAAAAATTGGATGAGAATATTTCAACGCTTCCTTGAAAATTCCTAGTTTATCAAAGGAGATTTAGCAACCTCTGGAGGCTCATACGACGTTTTTCCCAATTACGGTAGAATAGTGGTCGCACGTCTAAACTTACCCGGGAACGGGACGCATTTTTGTCCGGATCGCACTCTATTACGGCACGAGCCACGATGCCAAATCGACTCAATTTTGCAACTAGGAACAACGATTTCTGGCTCAATTAAAAACAACGTTTGCACCATCAGTTTCCTTACAGACATATATGTTTTCACGAATGCTAGAATTTGTAGTTCTTCATCGCAAAATGTAATCCAAATGGGCTATTTGAACGGATTTACTTACTCGCCGCCCATGGGCCGCTTGTATTTTGGCGCCCCCTTCTTATTCGTTTTGAAACATCAACACTGAAAAAAAAATTCCGGCTGTGGGAGCCGCAATTACGGGCTATATAGAGATACCGTCCGTTCCGGGCTCAAAGGCCGGAAATTCCGGCTGCTGGAACCGTAGCTTCGGCCTCTGAACCCGGAGCAATCGAAGTTACGGCTCCAGCAGCCGGAATTTCCGGCCTTTGAGCCCGGAACGGACGGTATCTCTATATAGCCCGTAATTTCGGCTCCCACGGCCGGAGTTTTTTTTTTCAGTGAATAAAAACCATCAATTGAACGTGCCGGAGGGGGAGGGGTGCATAAGACACGTTTAATCGCGTTGGACACATTTCTTTGCGAAAGTTAAGTTTAGTAAACCTATCTCTGTGTGGGCAAGACCTTCCATTTATATGAAATGAACGAAAATATTATGAAAGAACAAACATAAATGTGCTTTAATAATTTCAACTTCCGCCGCCGCGCCGCGCTGACCGCACTGTGTTTGGCGCAATGCGTGAAGTATTCCCCCAGTCTTGTAGGCGCTATGCGTTTCACGCCGCCCGCTGCTGACCGTATCGACTGCACTGTCTTTGACGCAATGCGTGAAGTATTCACGCAGTCTTGTAGGCGCTAATATGTGTTACATGCCGACCGCCGCGCCGCGCCGAGGGTTTCTCCTTTTCATCTCAAGTTCTTGTCATCATTATTGCTCTCTGCGCCACGCCGTTCTGGGCCAAATTCCTTGTTCGGTTCCTCTTTCAGTCTTAACTCGACAAATTAATGATGCTGTCTATTGTATCACAGAAAGACGACAAAATTAGAGATATACTCTCAGGAGGTGAGAGATTTTATCACCTTTTCTAGTTTGTAATTTTTTTTCTGTATCTGATTTTTATTTATAGCTACATTTAAAACAATTGACAAATTTGCCGCCCCCTAAATTTGCCGCCATGGGCCGCGGCCCATGTGGCCATTCCCTAAATCCGGCCCTGGGCATCGATATCATTTGTAAGCAATAAAATAGCTCATGAGTCTGTGAAGGTGTATCGATGAGTTTGATTTGCCTGCATTTTGGCGGGTAGGCAAAATACCAACCCACGAGCTTGAATAGTTACAGGTCGTGAGGATGGTACCACTAGATTCAGCATTCAAAATATTTCAATGGGTGCATCAGTCACCGGACTGAACCTCCAGAGAAGTTACGAATTTCGGGATAAAATTCGCTTACAGATCTTCCCTCCTGCGAACACTCCAGCCGTGATACCGAAGAGAGCTGTAACTCTCAAAAATTTTCGAAATCGAGTTTCCTTCAAGATTCTTCAGAAGTCTTTTATAGATGAAATTACTGAAGTATAGCTAAAACAACAAAATTCGTCTTATTTTTAAGAAAACGAAACACACAAATGAGGAAGCCGTAAATGCGCAAAAAATGGCGTGGTTTCAAACGAAACAGCCGTAAGGAGCATTATTTCTCCGGATAGCCATTTCCTCAAAACTTCATTTTTGCACTTATGGCTCCTCTCGTCATCACTAGAGTATCTGTATAGCGAGAGTATGGACAGATCGCTTCATGGAGGCCTTAGGGCCCAAAAGTGCAGTCATCCTCCTAACCAACTTCTAACGCAAAAAATTTCACTGCCAGTTTGCAGGTTCCAATTCTAACCAAGATGGCCAAGAATGTACAGAAATGAGCGTTCTTCCGCAAAATTGAGTAAATTTATGCAAAAACTGAGTCAAACACGTGCTTAATAAACGACGGTTCGTAACAATAGTATTAGTAAATCGTCCCGGATAATTGAAATTCATAGGTTGGCTGCATCTCTGGGCCCTAACTTTATTCGCAGAAGCATCGGTGAAGGCCTGATGGATTTTCGGAGTTTCACATCTGTCCATACTCTCGCTGCAGGTACTCTAGTCATCACGGCAGTCATTGATGAAACTTTTAGAATTGGCATCGACGCCGGGCAACATACATCACTCATCTCTCAGCGGTCACCGCTGAACGGCCGGCACAACAGACCGTCTTTCGGAATGAAGTAAGCAGTTAGCTAGGTAAATAGCTCGAATTCTGAGGCCTCGAGTCGTTTCTCGTCTGTCAAGGGAATGCACTCCCCTTCCTAGCCCCCCCCGCCCCCCCCCTCGCCCGGGGAGGCTCATGGGCCTTTCTTTCAAAAGGCTTATTACCGCTGCAGTTATGCTTCCCGTCGTAATGCCCGTCCGCGGAATTACTACCGTAATAGGAGAGTGAGCCGGGTTCCTGAGAACTCTGAGTAAATAATTACTTCTTTTTCATATTTATGGGAGTGCGCAGCTCTTATTTTCACTCACGGATTATCGAGAACTCAGAGTCTGTGGCTGTCCGACCGAGGCTCGGGTAAGGTTAAGGTTAGGGTTCATGTCCGAAGATGGAGTCCCTTTCAAGAGAAGAGAGGGAACTCTTAGGGATTCCTGTCCGATTGGCGTATCCTCCAAAATTTTAAAATGTCTTATATTCTTGCCCTATTTCTCCAACCCTCCTTGCGTGAATACGGTCTAATTAGAGTCCCTTTATACTGAGAGTCAAGACAATTCGGCTCATGGATGTCACAAACGGGAATGAAGATTACAGAAATTGAACGTTTTTCGTAATCTTTGATCGGCCCATTCTCAAATGCCTTTCTCCGTTCCTCCTCTCATTCCGTTTGTTCCTTGCCGAACCCGTAATTCCCTGGTCCATTCCGGATTATAATCTTTGCAATTGGTGAAAATGTAATCTTTATTCCCGTTTGTGACACTGTGGAGGCCTAAAATACGGGAACCAATCAGAAATGGATTCAAATTGTCTTGACTCTCAGTATAAAGGGACTCTAGGTCTAATCAGAGAGGATGTGTAGAATATTGGATAATATTTTAAACGCAAATATGAAGAATGGACCTGTTGCAGACTTCAGCTAGAGAAAAAAGAAGATTTGTTGCTTATTAAAAACGGTTCAAAAATCACAATGAGCGCATCGGAAAAGTCTTACATACACTCCTAACTTCACAATCTGAGCAAGAAATGTGCGTTTTTTAAGCTTCCCGCTTCAAAAACGATATGCCGGCACAGTCAAACATTTTATAAGACGAGTCGTTCCATCCAACCCTTGCGCACTAGGATGCTACACTGCCAAGGTAGATTTACACAGGTATGGAAAAGTTGAAAATTTCCCATGAGCCTCAGTACGTGTCACATGACTACGTGACGTAGGTTAAGGGGCCCGTTTTTTTAATTAAATTACAATCAAATTAACATTCAAACGTTTGTGCGTTTAAACGTTAAAATTAATATCGCATTATCAAAATTGTGCAAAAAATCCCACAAAATTTTGACAAACGATAAACCGAACATAATAAATCAAAATAATCAAAACATTCAAAATGGCTGACGTTAAGGGGCCGCTGGAGAGCCAATCAGAGGCCAGTTGTTAAGTTCTGTCCATACCTGTGTAAATCTACCTTGCTACACTGCTAACAACGCCAACATAAACACGCAGGTTGATAAAATCCTGTTTCGTTACGTGTGTTTTGGCAGGTTGGCGTGAGCCATGTTGAATGTTGCGTGGCATCCAGGTACGTATGAGGGTTGGATGGAACAACTCCTCTTACAAAATGTTCCCCTGAGCCGTAGTACTGGTTTTGAAACGAGAGGTTTAGAAACCACATATTTCTTATTCAAATTGTGAAGTTAGGATATAGTTTGCAACAGGTCCATTGTGGAGGAAAACAAGATTTTCCATGTTTGCTCGAAACTTTAATTTTGGAAGTTACGCCCCTCTTGAGGAAAAACCTGTAAAATTAGGAATCTGACAACAGTGGTTACGGGCTCCCAATCGCGGTAGCTGAGGGCACGGATGACCCCGAAGAATGCGGCTCCCTAGAATTCCGGCACTCGGGGTGCACTCGTTCACACTCGAATCAATCCTAACCTGCCATTAACGAGCCAAAGAATACATCTGATCCAACCATGAGCTGTCTCTGGAGAGACATCTTGGATCACCTTGTTATGATGTCGATTCTAATCTTTTACGATTCTATTGCACCGCTATCCATCCGAATGTGGTCTTAAATATTTTATGAAATATTTTCAAAGCGTGCTCTTACAAGATGGAATGCATCCAGGCCGTTCCTCTTGTTGGATTGTGAATATGAACGCCTTAAAAGCACTCTCATTACCGCTGCAATTATTTGGCGTTATTTCTGGTTACGACTTACGCGCATTGTTGTAAGTGGAACGCAGCCAAAACGCCTTCAATTGATCAGGCATGCAAGAGATAGCCCTCAAGCACGAATAGTTGCATTCAAGCGTTGTCATTGAGAAATCCAGAGCACCTTCAATTTTCGAGTATGCAACATGGACATCCCTCAAGCACGAATAGTTGTATATAAGGGCTGTTGGCAACGACACTATCTGATCGATATGTTAATTATAAGGGCTTTTTGTTTAACATGTCGCTCTTATTTACATTTACAAGGAAAGTAATAAACTCCTCTATTTCAATGTAAAAAAAAATTGTGAAAAAGTCACATGCCTTAGATTGTTGGTGCGGGATCCCTGAAACTAATTGTCTCCGGTTATATGTAAATTGCATCGAAACTAGAGACGACGGAATGTAACCTCGATTGTGATAAAGACATTTCGGACATAACAATTAAATGAAATACGTTCAGAATGTCCTGATCTAGTATCTCAGTTTGCACCAATAAAGATTGAGAATTTTAGGTAGATAGAAAGTTAATTCAAAATCCGTCCGGCCTGCACCTCCGTGTTTTGGAGCACGTACTTTTCTACTTTTCGTTAAAGTCTTCATTTAGTGCATTTGTATAATAACACCTTAATGATTACAATTGCGTTTTGAACGGGTGGAGGACTTGCAAATATGGTTGTGAGTCCCTTAAATGCTAACTTGATGTGCAAAGGGGCTAATTCACCTATTTAAACCAAAAACGTTATAGCATTGCCAAGGATCTGAGGGTAAGTGCGAGGCTATTGTCTCGGTCTTTAGTAACTGCAAAGAGCCTTATGCAAAAACGGCCAAATCCCCCGTAGCTCCGATTGCTTGTATTTTTTAGTATGCTATTTTACCATAACAAAGGGCCCCGTTTCTGATAATTTCAAGTCCAAAAAAAATTTTCCCGCGCTTTGGCGGTGTTGCCAAGTTGCAACCTTAAAAATTCGATAACTTTTGAACCAATTGAGTTATTGATCTGCGGTTTGCGCTAAAATTCTTTAAAAATTATGAGCTTTTGTTTTATGTATGGTTTTTGGATAGAGCGTAACATTAAACTTATGATTCACCTCTTTTTTTGGATTTTTGATCCGTCGAATTTTACGTGTTCGTAAATACCCAAAAAAGCCATTTTTTTATTTTAAAAAAAATATGTCCAATCGATTTCTCGTCTGATTCCGCATCTATCGATATATACTACTTGGCGGGGAAACGATTGGTATTGAAGTTATGACCATTTTTATACGCGGGTTTCGACGCGTCGTACCCATTACGCACCGTTACAGCCGTCCTGGGCTCCTCGCCGCGTGGCCTATAGCGACTGGTTCATCGACTTAACTCATCTTTTTAGTTTTAACTGACTTACTCAAGAGATAATTTGTAATAATAAAGTTTTTGTGCCCAGTGATTTGTTGTTCTAACTCATAGTTAATAGCCAGTTCTAAGTGTCAGAGACCATCCAGGCAAACGAATAATGTAGAATAAGTAGAAAATGACTGAGATAAGTGACTGCTCGAAGCTGTGACGGAAAGAGAACTAATATTTGGGCTACATTTTGCAATAAGGAATTAGAATTATCGGCTCATTTAAGAAACAACGTATGTGCCGTTAGTTTCTTTATGCAAATAAGTGCTTTTACGGATAGGTTAGAAATTATGGTACCTCATGCCAGAATGACGTTTATTTAGCGAGGGATATTAGAAGCATACCTGCGGGGTTATTAGGAAGTATTAATTACCTTTGGATCGATTAGAAATCTGGGATTAGATCGACAAAAGTTAGTCCGCAGTGCAGATAGTGCAAATAATGTTGTCAGGAATAGAACTCTATTTCGAAAAAATGATAATGTAATTACATAAATATTCTTGAACGAAACTTATAGTCTCCGTGAAGCTCTTTAAAATGATGGATATCGATGAAGATTATTAGCGTAACTTGAAATGGATATTTATACGTATTAATTGAGAACGACAATATTCAAAAGTAGGGAAAACGTAAAATTACAATCTTCCTTTTCATCGCAACGGAATCAGTGGCGTGGCATGAGTTGCGATATATCGATTGTTATGCCATTTAAACCTACGTAAAAGGATCGATAAACAGGGTGTTCGCAGCGAAAACCTTAATAATCGATTCTTTACCAAAGGTTTGGATGGCATAACAATCGATAAATCGCAATTCACGCCACGCCACTGTGAGGTTCGGTATACTCCGTTTTCCGCGAGAGATGAGGATTTTGTATGATACCACAATTTTAACGCCAGTGCGCGCGGCTGGTATCGCGTTCAAATTGAAGGCGCACAATCGTGAGAAGAGAACAAAAGTGAGGGCGGATACAGCTTTAAAGTGAAGTATTCAGCTGCCGCTTCTTGTTTTCTGCGTTTAATTGTGTGATTCAAATTTGATCCTTTTGATCAAACAATTACTTGTTTGCGATTGAAGTGCAATCAGTGTTCGAAACTCACTTTTGAGTTTCAGGAGCCATGTCGCGCATCAAGCCCGATTTTTAGGTGCCATTGAAGATTTTTTAGGGGCCAAATTGACTTTTTGCCTATATTTTACGCATATTTATTTAGTTAGACGCAAGATGTTTTCGTAACGGAACTAGTAAGTAGCCGTAACTTGGGTAAGACAAAAGCACTAAGAATGAAATTGAGAAGAATAGAAATAGAGTTTTTTTTTTTTAAATTCAAATAGATTCGTTTTCTTTCTTTATGTGACTTCTTATGAAAATCAAGATTTTTCGGGAGCAATTTTTAGGGGCCACGTTGGCGCAGTACCTTCATTTTTTAGGTGCCATGGCCGATTTTTTAGGCGCATTTGGCGCGTTGGCGCCTGTGAGTTTCGATAACTGAGTGCAATATTAGTATTTAAAAAAAAAAAACGAATGAAAGAAGATGCGGTAATATTTTCAATTGCAATACATAAGATCTAAATAACGATTTTGTCTCTCAAGTCACCGATTCTTCTCCCTGAGATAACAACGAAAATTTTCGAGTTCAGGTAAAGTGACCGATAATTAAAGTGACAGTATGGGAACACACTCTCAAAGGCGCAAGTGAAACTATTTATAAAAGTCCCGAGGGGTTTTCCTCATAGAGAAGAATGCCTCTGCAAGTTATAAGTATATCGGATTATAGCCGATGTCTCATATTATCCAATCATCACTTTTGCAATTAAAGACTAATGGAAGCCTTTCATTTACCCATCATTCAGAACTACTCAATACTCTTGATACGCGCGTTATTTGATTAGGAACGGTTGTTGGAATAATTATTTTTAGCGCAACTCTTACTCGGAAATTGATAAACCACGATATTTTAATACGCTAGTATAGACAAAAAATATATGTCTTTAAGCTTTGTATACCTCTGTACTAAAACGAAAATAAATTAAATTTAACAATTCAACAACAACAAAATGATATTCTGGGACTTTTTCAGAGCATCCGCGGAAAAAAGCTTGAATGCGGAGACAAAATTCGAGAAGGTCAATTCGACTGCATTCTGCAATTAGAAACTACAATTTCTGCCTCTGTTCAGGAACAACGCATGTGCCATTAGTTTCCCTATGCACAAAAGTGTTTTTACGGATGATGCAGAAATTGTTGTTCCAAATTGCAATATGGAGTCCAATTGGATTTACCTGACTTTTTTGCGACTATCCTCCTTCTCTCCTCCTTCCTTTTTCCTCCTTTCCTGATCTTCCTTTTTTGTTTTGGAATATCCAAGCAAAAAATTAGCTTGCATCGGAGACACAATGCGGGGCGATGAATTGGACTGCATTCTGCAATTAGGAACTAAAATTTCTGGCTCTGTACAGGAACAACGTATGTGCCATTAGATTCCCTATGCACAAAAGCGGTTTTGCGGATGATGCAGAAATTGTTGTTCCAAATTGCAAAATGAAGTCCAATAATTGGATTTACCTAACTTTTTTGCGACTTACGGAATATCCAAGCAAAAAATTAGCTTGCATCGAATATACATCAAAGGTCGATTGGACTGCATTTTTGATTGAGAACTACGATTTCTGGCTTAGTTTAGGAACAACGAATGTGCCGTTAGTTTCCCTATGCACAAAAGTTTTTACAAATGAGACAAATATTGTAGTTCCGAACTGCAAAATGAAGTCCAATTGGAATTACCTAACCTTTTTTGCAAGTCACACCTCCCAGTTTAGAGCAAAAACTGTTGCAAGTTGCTTCTTATTTCAGTGCACGCATGGTGATTCCGTGACAATTTTGTGAACGGAGAAAAAACTAAGTTGTTTTGAACGCAAAATAAAGTTCTGCGTTGATTAATTTTTCCCCATTATCATCACATTATAGACGCTCTTGTTTCTGGAACATTATGGAACAGTCATTTAGAAATTTCCTCTCTTTTTCGCCCCTCCCCAAAGGGTTTTGGGTTAAGTATTTTTCTTTTGTTTTGAACTTTTACGGACTTTCACCCCTCCCTCCCTCCAAAAAATACATCCTCACAGCGTTCTTTTCGTTTCTTTTTGTTTACACAATTTAATCCTTTTTCATTGTTTTGTAGTCTCGAAGTTTCTCGAAGAACAGAACAGGGATTTTCAAATCCTGCTTACAATAAAGAGGTCCCTCCACCTCAATGGAACAAAAGGTATGCATTTTTGTCCTTTTGTTCCGTAAAATTCCGGTTTCCCGCCACAGGACAACGAGGAAATAGTCTCTAAATTACACCCTAATTGCAGGAGGGGTCAGCAGAGGGGGGTGGGAATTTTGGAGGTGGCTACAGACCAACCGAGCTTACAAAAGGGAGACCCATTCCCTAAAGTTCAATTAGTGTGAGTTTAGAAAGCGAAGAAGTTCCATGGGTGAACAGGTCAGAGGGTCAGTGGTTCAGTGGCTTAGTTGTTTAGTGCTTCAGTGCTTCAGTGCTTCAGTGCTTCAGTGCTTCAGTGCTTCAGTGCTTCAGTGCTTCAGTGCTTCAGTGCTTCAGTGCTTCAGTGCTTCAGTGCTTCAGTGCTTCAGTGTTTCAGTGCTTCAGTGTTTCAGTGTTTCAGTGTTTCAGTGTTTCAGTGTTTCAGTGTTTCAGTGTTTCAGTGTTTCAGTGTTTCAGTGTTTCAGTGTTTCAGTGTTTCAGTGTTTCAGTGGTAGTGATTTAGTGGTACACTGCAGTCAGCAACCGGAATTCCAACATTTGTAGTAACTCAATTTGGATTAAGCTCCTAATATGTAAGTGAACCTTACAGCTTACTCATACCTTCTATTTTTATACACTTGAAATTTTGATAGTTTTAATTTTCAATTTTTTATTTTTCAAATTTTTATTTTTCCAATTTAAACATTTCAAATTTAAATTTTTAATTTTCAAATTTCAAATTTTGAATTTTCAAATTTTTAATTTTTATTTTTCAAAGTTAAATAAAGCAGTCCTTTTTCTAATTGAAATTTTTTCGCTTATAAATTATAAATTTTAGGTATATTCTATAGTATTTTATCATTACTACGGCCGTACCAGGTTTAAATTGTTATTAATCATCGTTTTAGGTACTCGTATTTTCAGAAAAAAGATAAAGGAAAAAAGAAAGTAAATAAATAAAAAAGGAAAAAGGAAAGTAATAATATTTTATTCCAATTCATTCGAATTCTATGGATCAACAGTATATTAAGGTGATTAGATGGACGCCATATTTTGTGTCAGAACGGCATGCAATATATCACATCAATTAGTTCCATTTTTTTAGGTACTTGTCATTTTTCTCCAATTTTGAGATCGCAATTCTGTTGTCAGGAGACTAAAGTACTCACTTACCAATTTTAACAAAGAAATTCAACGTAATAAAGGCGTGGTTTTTTTTTTTGTGAGAAAACATCGCATTCGAAAGCAGTTTCGATATCAGTATCGAATGCGATGTTTTCTCTCAAAAAAAACCACGCCTTTATTACGTTGAATTTCTTTGTTAAAATTGGTAAGTGAGTGCTTTAGTCTCCTGACGACAGAATTGCAATCTCAAAATATAGAAAAATGACGAGTAGCTGAAAAAATGGAACCAATTGATGCGATAAATCGCATGCCGTTCTGACACAAAATATGGCGTTCATCGAATCACCTTCATTGTTTTCCTGCAATTTGCACAGATCTACACAAGCAAAAAAACCCTTAGATTGTGAAAACTTTCTTGAGTAATTTTCAGCGCTTTTTCTGGAAAAATAAACGAGAATCAACCCTCAAAATCGCAGATTTTTTAATAGAAGTGAACATTCGTTTGGTTAAAGTTTAAAAGTAATCAATCAAAGTATTTATTAATATGGACTGCATTTTGCAATATGGAACTATAAATTCTAGCCCGGTTTAAAAACAACGTATGTGCCATTAGTGTGCACTATGCACATAAGTGTTTTTTCAGATGAGCCAGAATTTATAGGTCCAAATTGCAAAATGTAGTCGAATTTTCCAATCGCTCTCATGCTTTTTGACTTATATTATTGCTATTTTTCTTTTAGGTCATTTTTTTTGTATTCTTGAATCTTGAGTAATTTTTAGCGCCTAGTCAAAAAAATCAACGAAATCAAAATCCCAGAATTTTTAGAAGAAGGTCATATTTGCTAGGTTAAAATTGATTAATAATCAATTCAATTATTCATTAATTTCCCAATTATTTCATGCTTTTAGACTTTTAATAATTCTTTTTTTTTTATTTTTGTTTGTTTCAGGTCATTATTTTGCATCCAGAATCGCATCAAAATACATTAATTAAATGAAAAATGCGCAACTACACCTCCACGTTTGAAAATCTCCGATGGTGTTCCACTTTCAGAAAAGAAAAGTAACCGAGGAATCTCCCTCAAATTCTCCATAAATATTATAGAATGAGTGAAAAACTCATATTAATGAAAAACTGCTGATTAGTTCTGGTTGAAAATAATAAAACAGGAGCAGAGATTTGCGAAGTCACAGTCAAAGATAAGTATTTTCAACCTTCAGCTATCGATATTCGAACTCTCGTTAAAGTTTTAGTAAAAAAAAAATTGCGCACAGGCTATAATTTTAATTTACATTAGATCTTTAGCACCTCTGCTTCCTTCATTTTTCTACTTTTCCAGATCGGCAAAACAGTAATGAAGTTTCCGGCATTTTGCTTTTTGAATGTAATCAACTTATTTTATGGGACTAAATTTTTATTTTTCCTCTTCAAAGGCTTCATGCTAATTTTTCTTTCTCCTTTCTCTCGTATTTACCTCTTCTAAATTGACAAGAGACAGGGTCAGAGCACAAGCTACTTTCAGCATACTGATCGCGGATAAAATTGCTTTACAGAATTGGTAGTTTTTCTCAAACATCATATTACTTTTTCTCTCCGTGTTTTTTTCAAATCTTTATCATGTTTTTTCTTTATCTATTTCTTTTTACATCTATAAGAAACGAACACAGTGAAAGTTGTTTCATCTTCTTTCATTTTTCTTTTTTTTCTTTTATATATTTTAAATACCTCAAACTAATTTTCCATGTTTTCTTCTTCTTTCAGATTGGCAAGAAACGGGTGCAGTGAAAGCAGTTCATACCTAATTTTATTTTGCTCTCTTCATTTTATTTCGTAACTACCTCTTATTGATTTCTCTTTCTTTATTTATTCTTTCTTCCATCTTTCATTAGCGTCTCCTCTGAAGATCCAGATACACCTGCGAATTAGAAGCGCTCGTTGAAAGTGAAACACCAATAGGAAAGGAAGATTTTGATAGCTAGACGTCGAGCGATTGAAATCCCGGTTTCCTATTGATGTTTCACTTTTAACAAGCGCTTCTAACTTGCAAGTGTATCTGCCACTTTACATTATTTGCAGTTGAAGTACATATTGTAATTGGACGTATTTCTGTCAAACGGAACTATGTGCCTTAAGACATGAGCCCTGAGACCCATAAAAATACATGCATAACAGGGCTCACGTCTTAATGCACATAGTTCCGTTTAACAGAAATACATCCGATTGAAACTACTAATTCTTTTTCCCTCACAAAAGCACTTATCTGCAAACTGCTAATATTTCTGAAATAAGACAAATTATCAATTCCTCTACTGTACAGCATTGTCCAATTTAGACGTATCATGAAGTCACATTTTGATCATTGAATCGCTCATTAATGATGTTTGATATTTTAAGTATTTAAAATCAGAACAATTATAATTGGACTGTATTTTGCAATTTGGAACTATAAATTCTGGCTTATCTGAAAAAACACTTACGTGCATAGGGAAACTAATGGCACATACGTTCTTTTTAAACCGGACCAGACTTTAAAGTTCCAAATTGCAAAATGCAGTCCAATTATGCTGCGTTCAAAAAGCCACTTGAAATGACTAATTATTTGCTCACAGAATAAAGAGCTCAGGAGAACAAATAGCGTAAAAACAATTGCACTAAGGTGATTCGATGGACGCCATATTATGTGTCAGAGCAACATGCGATATCGCATCGACTGGTTCCATTTTTTCAGCAACCCATTATTTTTCTCGAAGTTTGAGATCGCAAGAATGTTGTGAGGAGACTGAGGAATTCACTTAACAATTTTGACAAACAAATTTTACTTAATAAAGCCGTGTTTTTTTTAGAGGAAAAATATCGCACTCGATACTGATATCGAAACTGCACTCGAGTGAGATATTTTCTCTCTAAAAAAAACCACGGCTTTATTACGTTGAATTAGTTTGTCAAAATTGGTGAGGGAATTCTTCAGTCTCTTGACAACAGAATTGCGATCTCAAAATTCGAGAAAAATGACGAGTGGCTGAAAAAATGGAACTAATCGATGCGACACAAAATATGGCGTCCATCGAATCACCTTAAGTTCCAAATATTTGCACGGAATGAATTTAGCATTAGAAAAGAGGAGGTATGAGTTTTGACAAATATATTAAGCAAAAATCAAAACTAATTTGTTATAAAAGTTTTTATTTTCAAGTTAGGTTTAGGTTAAGAACTAATCATTCCTTTTTTTTT
>NW_017547102.1:521852-542542 GCF_001854935.1 Bemisia tabaci | reverse complement strand
AAACTAAGCTAATTGATGTAGATTCTGACAAATTTTGGTTCAATTCTAACGAAAATTACGAAAGTTATGAGGAAAAGACGTTAGCATAGTCAAAAATAGCCCCAAAAAGCGGTTTTTGGGGGTCTGAGGGGGGGGGCGGAGGGGGTTGGGGGGTTGGGGGGCTAAAATTCCCCAAAACCTAAGTTTTAGGACACCCTTGATGACTTAAAATGGTTAAAATAAAAATCCGTTCACAAGGGCATTTTGACATGCTTATCCCGGGATACCCTTTAATGTATTCTTTCCATGTCCCCACTTTTAATGTTGTACTACTTTTTTGTGACCCCTATCTTTTAAATTTTTAAGTTCTGTACTATAGTATTTTGATCTCTCCTCTAAAGTGTTAATGGCTAAATTGTTAAAAGCACCAAATAAACGTATCTACCAACCAACCAATCATATTCATTTTGTTCTTGAACATGCGATTTCCTCCAGAGACGTGCTTTCGAAGTTCTGAATTTTTTGAACAATCTTTATTACTTATACCAAACCACTTAACACATTTTCGGTGTGTAAAAGCATCCGCTTTTATTTAATTTCTCTAAAGGAGAACAAATTAACATCATTCCTTGAAGTTTTTACAGGATTTTCTTCGCACAGAGAGGAAAATCACAGGCATCTCTAAATTATCGTTGATTAGTTCTCTGTTAAACGCCCCCCTCCCCTAAAAAAAAGTATGATAGGAAGTCGGCAATGTCGCAAACCGATTTACGCGAATTGGGGAAAAAAGTCATAAAATCCCGGAGTCGTCACTGAATCAAACGAATCGACAAATAGTAATCGCTGTAAGACTTGCACTGAAGCGGATCTAGTAATTTGGCAACACCGGTTTTCTTCCATTTAAACCTATGGTAAATAATCGATTCTTGTCAGAGCACATGGCCCCTCCAAGAATCGGTACATTTCCACAGGTTTAAGTGGAAAAAAGTAATGTTGCCATTTTGCTGAATCCGCCAATGAACCTGCGACCTTGCAATAGGCTTTAAATATCGACCTATTTTTGGGTGAAGAACTGTTATCTGAATGGACGCTGAGAATAATCAAATTTTCGTCATACACTGTGATCTAAGTTATGAAAGTTGTAAAGTTTTTCGTAAGGATACATTGTTTCTATACGTGACACGAAGACACTATGTCAAATACTGTACTGTATATTACAAATTACTAGTGTGTACTCTATATTACTCATTACTATTATGTACTCTATATTACTCATTACTATTATGTACTCTATATTTTACTCATTACTATTATGTACTATTACGTGCCAAACTAACTATGTGAATCAGATGTATGAGCGTTACTAAAACGCCTTCAATCAAGAATGATACGACACGAGGTACAAACTCGGGCATGGATGTTGGATGATGGTATGACAGAATATCAAGAGGTGTAAATTTGCCGACTCGAAATTCCGCGCTCCGGGTGTTGTCCGAGGGTCCCGGGTGTCAACCGAGAATTGCGTTCGTCTTTAAGGATTTACATGGTAGAGCAGAATGTTTTAAAGTAAATGGTGTGGCTCCATCAATCTTCTACTCTTCTATCAGAAAACAGCATTCTCATTCGCTTCAAATATTTAAATATTTTTAAAGTCCCAAAAAACTGAATGTAAAGTTCGAATAGAAAGGCAAAAAAACTCAGAGACAAACCACTCGACAAAGCAATGAACGCCAATCGCAAATCTCTCAAACCGTACGGTCTCGGCTCGCAGTGATCACATTGCTCATGAGGCTCCGTCATATTCATCCGGTCATTTACAAACGAATCCACTGTTTGTTGAGCAAAACCAGCCTCCGACATTTGCGCAAGTTTGTCATTCAACTTCTCGAAAAGAAACGAGTTCCTGACGAAGGTGAATGATAATGGATACGTCATAAGACTTTCTGCGACCAAGTGGTAGCTCATGGGACGCTCCTGCAGGAAGCGAGTAATGGAGACACTTTGCTTTGAGATAGTGGATTGAGGAATTCTCTCCAAATATGCATCCGATTCATAAATGGCATGCAGATTAATTACATTTTTTATCCAATAATCTTCATATTCAGTCCTGCGTGCTGAATCCATCACAAAATTTGTCCAATTATCGAGGTTAATAATTTGGTCGAGGAGTCCCAAGTCCCTGTTCATTTCAGCGAAAAAAAATATTTTTAGCGAGTGTGAACTATTCGTCAGTTTGGTTGCAAGTGCTTTATATTTATTTTCCTGCAAAAAGAATTTTGAGGTTGTCTCCACGTCTGACACTTGGATAAATAAGTTTGCGTCTTCCACGTCTTTCAGAGAATTGATCTCTGGGTATCGAACTTGCTTTGTTAGCAGAGTCGTCATGCCGTCCAAGAAAACCGTTGAGATAATGATCGTGGCGAAACTGAATACGGTGAAGAGGACCTTACCCGTGTAAAAGCGACCCAAGAGCAAACGTGGAGGGCTGCCGCAAATGAAGTAAGAGAAGACTGTCAACATTGATGAGGTGCCCTCGTAAGAGCTTCGTGCTGAGTTCGAATAGAATTGCTGAAATGTTTGACTTTGGGATACCTGAAAAAAGTAAGGTAATAATAGTTATTATTTGTAACAAGGCGGCTATGCCCTCTTGCCGCTACGCGGCCCAACCCCCAGAGGATGCTTCGCGTTCTCTTAGGCCCGCGTCAACAACAGAACAGCCAAAGAAAATGAAAAGATTTTCATACCTCTCATTTATCCAATAAGAATCGAATGAAAAAATCGGCATTTATTTCAAACTTCACTCCAAGACTTACGCGAAACGGAACGGAGCGTTTCGTCAGTTTTGGATAGTCTGTAGCAAAGGAGCATACCTCCAATTCACTCACCCTACTAACAGACCAAGATTCAACATTTGTCCCTGACTTCAATTTTCCGCTAAATTTGAAATTCCCGCGATTTTTCATTGGCGGGAATTTCAAATTTTGTCCCCCTTTCTAAGCTTTCTGGTCTCCTCTAATATAAAAAAACCTGGGTCCTATTTTCAAATTCTGATCACAGCGGGCTCTTTTGGAGACTATCACCTGTCGATAAACGCAAGAATTATGGAAATCGGTCCCGTAGAACGCTGAAACGAACTATGACAAAAAATAAAAAATTACATTGTTTAAATGGGAGAATTCGCAACTTTACCATGCAATATAAAAAAATCAGGGTCATATTTTCAAAATCTAAATAAAGCGGGCTTATTCAGAGACAACTGCCTGTCGATAGCCGCAAACACCATGAAAATTGGCCCGGTAGAACGCTTGAACTAAGCGTTACCAGATACGCAAAAGGAGGTCTCGGAGCTAATATATATGATTGCACAGGTATCACTTTCAATGGCGGAATCACCCGCTGAATATGACAGCTGAATAAGGACGAAAACAGTCATCGCTCTGAGAATCGTTGCTGAATTTTGTGCGTCACGCGCAAAATTCAGGCATCGGGCCGATGACTTCCGCATTCAAGCCACATTCAGTGTGTGATTGCGGCATAAGGGGAAACAAACGTTTTTGGCCTTTTGGAAAGTCATAGGTGTGGGAATCGTAGAGTCGAATAGGGTTGATTAAAATTCAGGAATATGAATCGATCAATACGCTTTTTAATTAAGTTTTTTCCTTTTTTTTGCTCTTAAAAGAATTTAACTAGAATCAGCTTAAGTGCATATCAGGTTACCTAACTTCCTGCTCTGATACTGTGTTGTTTTATTAAAAACCTGAAAAGATCACCACCTTGAAATTTCTCATGCCTTATTATTTGAATATCAAGAATGAAGCCTATATTTTTGTGGTCTGAGGTCCTGAATTGCAATATGCATCCGTATTAAAAATATCTGCCGGTGCTGGCTTTAAAGAAGACGATCTCGTTTTGGAGCGCCTTCATTTTTTAGTGATACTCTATACCTCGTCACGGAGACAGTTTAGCTGCCTATCCTCCGCGGAGTGTTAATAGCCAAGGATATGATAATTCACCCTGGCCCTCTCCCCTTGAATTGCCTTAAAGCCAAACCGAAACCCTTCCTCTTCATGAGCTCTTGTCTCGCCCTTTAGCTTGGGTCATCTTTTATACTGCTTAATTTATAATTTCCAATTCTCTTGTATTATATTCGCTATTGTTCAGGATTTTTTTTTTTTTTTTTTTGGTTTACTGTATATTACTGAGCTTTCTTCAACATTTGTGTGTTGCTTTGAGAAAATATCAATAAAAAAAAGTTGCCTGTCCGATTCAAACTCAACTAGGGTCACATATTTCACAACACGCTCTCTCGTCGAGTGTGCTCGTAACTACCATATTGGTAAGGTGGCATTTTTTAGTGGGGCCTTTTCCCGTGGTCTATCATTAATACATTACCTGAAAAAGATGCTGCATAAAGATGAATATCGTGATGGTGATCACGATGAAAATCCATACAACTGGCGTGAAAGCTTTGAAAATAACCAAATACTGCGGCACGAGTTGACTGTGTGGAGTTATGAGGCAAACCACACCAGAATCAACGCTGACAGAATAATCTGTATCCGAGATAGACATAGATTCAAAAACGATGATCATATTTCGTGACTGAAGGTGAGCTCCGTACTTCTGACCCACATCAATGTCATGACCGAACCCATATTCGTATTCGTCAAGTAAGTGATCTAGGTGTTCAAAAGTGAAGTTTAATGATCTTTCCAGCCCCTCTAAAGATTCAAGGAGTAAAAACATCCAATGAGGGGTCATTTCCAGGTCATTACTTCTTAGTTCAGTACTCTCCACATCGGAGAAGTAGCCGACGGATTTTTTATGCATATTATCCAAGGAGAAGTCAAAATAAGCTTCGTTCTCTTTCCCGTAGTAAGTAACGACTTCCTCTGTGAAAGGGTTATATCTTTCACAGAACGTTCGTTCACAAATGATAGTTTTCAAACCTCTGAAGAAGCGCCAAAAAAATTTAAATACGAATTTTTTCATTTTGGTTTCCGGTTTCGGTATGACTCGCGTTTTGTTGCCAAACACTCCAAAGTTCCATTGCCGTTTACTAAGCAGCATTGTACATGGCACTGTATCAAAAGCCTCCTGATGAAGCATGAAAATGATATGATTGTTTGAATTCCAGATGTTGTTTCTATAAAGGCCCTTCGTTAAGCTAAATACAGGGTCTGACAGAATCGATAGGTCCTCGAGCTCATCGGATGCTATATTCACTTTGTAATCACAAGTTTTCCGAGCGTTTGGTTCAAATGAGGCTCCGTCGATTTCAATGCAGTAGCGAGGTAAACCATTGGCAACTTTATAATTCTTCCGCTTCATGATTGGTGCGTCGCAAGAGCTATTATAAAATGTATTTTGTGTAAAATTAACGGGGTCAAAATGACCCACAAATTTATTTTTTCCAGCGACAGAACTCAATATTAAACTCAATGACTCCCCCAAGTCTTTCAGGAGGAAAATCATGTTTTTCCTGTGAATGTTCTCTGACAAGTCTATCAGGTTTTCGAGTCGGTCAATGAATATGGTCTGAATGGAAGTACTGTGCAAGAATTTTATTAGAGATTGAGCTGATGGATTAGAATTTAAATTTACAACGTACATCAATTCTTGCTGTGATTGTAGAATAGTATGTTTGCACACATTGAATACTAACGATGTTAAATTTTCGTGATGAGGGTCGGAAATGTGTTGACTCACCTTTTGTGTGTTTGCAGGGATACCAATAATGAGGATGACAAACCACACTTTGAAAGGATAATAATTGGAGAAGACCATAGCGTAATTAACTTACGTGTGAGGTAAATTGTGAGTCCTTGGACATGTTGCGTTTAATTCACTTTTGTTAAATTTTAGTTTTAAGTATCTATTTTGGGGCGAATTTTAATTTGAAAGCAACATTGTTGCGCGCACCGTTCGATTGGTCATCATATTTGGAAACACCCAATGTTGGTCATGATCTCGAAAAACGGTAACATTACCTCAAAACACAAAACAAACGTCCTCTTGTACTATTTACTTAATCAAAGAATTTCACTGAATGTATGAGTTTTACCACCTATACAGGAAAAGAATCTGTTTGAATTTGTGTCAAATTTTAAGGAAATCATCGTGGAATAATGATTTGCCTGATAAGAACGTGTTTTTATATTTTCCACAGACTGTTAATATAGACTTCTTACATTTTTACGTAACTGTCAATTCCTAGTTATGTGCCACATCTTTTGCTCTCTTTTTTTATTGATATCCGTTCCAAATTGGAGCTGGAAGACCATTAAAACTTCAAATCAGGCATTTTGAATGACCCGCAGTTTACAAGAAACTCAATATCATCCGTTGGTAAAGAGATCATTAAGATATTTACGTCACAATATGAATATTTTAATGATAAATCTCTCAAGCGCTGAAATTCCCAGTATTCTGTATCATTAAGGATAGAAACCAACTTTCAATAAAATTTCTTACCGCAATGATTTAGATTTTTTTTTAGACTTAACGAGTACCTAGCAAAACCTATGTCAAGAAATTTAATATTGACACATTGGTTAGAAGGAAAACACACCCTGGCAAAAATGCGGTAAATATTACGGTGACGAGCACTGTCAAAACATATTTTTCCCTGAATTTATGATGATGCAATATATTACTTACATGGTTTGTGTTTAATGAGAGTTTACTTTATGATAATTTTGTAAAGGGACCCTTACTACCCGCAAGTTCGAATGTTGCGTCTGATAAAGTACATAACGGCAAATAAACAACTATGTACTTAGGGAGGACAGCTGGCTCTGGCTGATGTCGTTTCGTTTTTTTTTGTTTTTTTTTGTAATTTTTTTTTTGACAAAATAGATAAAAAAATAAACGAGTACCACTTATTGATCTACTGCTGACTTTTGTCGGCCTGAAAGACACACCTGTTCCGAGAAGCCGAAATTTTAGCATATCACGAAGTACCAACAAATATTCAGGAAAATACCGAATCGATCGTGAATTCCGGGGTTCATTTGGACGGATGCTATAAGCCCAAAATTTTCGGGCTAAAACTCGAATCCTTCCAACAGCCGTCCGTGGTTTAAGTAGTCGAAGAGCTGAAATCCATGTGGACTGACCTGCAAGTCATTGCTACATTCATGATCGCTAGGTTGTGCTGAATGACCTATCCAAGATTCCAAGATATTGAAAAATATTAAACCAGGGGATGATGGAAAACAAACCACGAAAATGGAGCGAAGATCACTGCTTCGTTCGATTGAGGGGGGGGGGAGGAAAGTTAAATCTAAAGCTTCTCGTAGAGGACCAACGCAGAGTCCCCTTGAGCTCTTTATGGGGAACTGGACGTCTGGGATAGCCATTTGATACCTGTCTAGACAAAGCCTATTCCTCTCAACAAAAATTCAAGAAGCACTATGAGACAACGATCTTTGGCTTCCATCCGGGCTGGAAGTCGCTAAGACAGCCATAATTTCTGGAAAATGAAAAAATTAAAACGAGCTACAGAGGGTCCATAGGATTTCATGTCAAAATAATTAAAGAAATCAGTAATAATAAGCTCGAAAAATTGGCTATCGATACCAATGTAAAAAGTGCCTGTTCTAAATGTTGATCGATGAAAAATATATGGAAAATACCCATCATATGAGGGACATGGAGAACTAGCCGCATACGTGCAGTTTTCGTTGTTTCAAGAAGTACGTGTTTAAAGTTTTAAAATTACATGGAGCCTAAGTTTAAACTCGCTTTTTGATGCTTTAAAGTTGGATTTTAGTTGTGAATTTTTCGCAGAATATACTTTCTAACTAGTTTTCTATAGTTGATTTCATGAATATACCAATTTTTCAAAAACTGCACTCATGCGCCTTGTCCTTCAAGCCCCTCAATAGGTGTCATAATGAAAGTTTCTGACTGTTGTTTTTACACGTTCAATTATTTAAGGTAAGGATGTCTGTTGGATGGTTTCGAGTTGGAAATTGTAGCTCAAAAATTTAGGCATATTGTGATCTATCTAAGCAAACCCCGGATTTTACGAACAATTTTACGACTTTGATCAACATGGATTTACTTAATTGGCGCTACAGTAGGTACATTACGACTCTATTGCACTCTATGCTCGTGATGCGCAGACATTTAGGCTTCTAATAACAGGTATGTTATTGCAATACTTAAAGTTGCAAAATGTGCCTTTCGATCCGAAAACAGTAGACCAATACCAGGAGTAGATATTGCAATTAGGAACTAAAATTTCTGGCTCATTCGTAAAACCGCATATACTCACTGGGCAACTAATGGTGCATACGGTGTTCTAAAAATTTGCCAGAAATTTTAGTTCCAAATTACAAAATGCAATCTAACTGGTCCATGGTTCTTTTTTGTCTATTTTTATCACAACTGAATTCTATTATCCAGAACCAACCGTCCTCCTACATTGCATGTTTTCTATTGTCACACAGTGGATCGAGTCTATAGGAGAGATCGGACAAAATGTTGAAACTTTAAACGCTCATGACTCCGTTTAAACAAAATTTTGAGGTTTTAAAAGTGGCTCTATAGGTTTTTTCGTGAAATTTTCCTTGAAATTTAAAATGTGACGAAATAAACATCAAAATTTGAAATTATAGCTAACAATTTCATGTCCGACCTCTTCTATTAACTCGATTCACTGTGCGTCCTCATCTCTCTTGTTTAAGATTGGACGTAGCAAGCGAACGTGCAGATACTAAGTGTTTGTTTACAAAATAATCATGAAACACTCTCTTACCAAACACAAACCTTGTAATGATTATTATCATCATAAATTCAGCGAGAAATATGTTTTGATAGTGGTTGTCACCGGAAAATTGACCGCATTTTTGAAACAGCATGTTTTTCCTCAAATCAATATCGTCACCTTTCGGCCAAAGTATCATAAGCGCCATGTGACGTCTAAAAATTTCCGCCGCCATTTTATTTTTTTACGGAGAAATTGTTGGTTGAATCTGTTTGAAAATTTCACTGAATTTTATCGGCAGCACGAGGAAAACTCGGTGAAATTTTCGGACAGCTTCGTTGAAAAATTCCTCTGTAAAAAATAAAATGGTCGCGGAAGTTTTTAAATGTCACATGATGCTTGTGATACTTTGGCCGGGAGGTGACGAGATGTCACCCTCTCACGTATTGACTTAACGTTCAGATACTCATAAGTCTAAGTTTGTATCATGGTAGAAGAAAAGTGTTTTAAAAGTTGGCTTTTATCTTTCATGAGACAGGAAGTTTCACCGGTTGAAAGATTTATTATTGAAATATTTGTGCTCTGACATAAAAATGCAAATGATCTCATTTACTTCGAGTTTACTGTAAACTGCGGTCCACTCAAACTGTCTGTTTAGTAATTTGAACGGTCCCTGAATTCTCCAATTCGGAAGGGATATCAACAAAGGAGAAATACTTGAGACACATGACCAGGAAAATGTAGCATGTCAAAACAACAAATGAAATATACGAGTATAAAGCAAGCCTATGTCAAGAAAATCATTATTAAATAAGATTCCATAGTTCTTTTTACCAAAGTCTACCACAATTAGGTAGTGACACTCAACCGTGCGGTGAAATTGTTTAAATTAACGGGTGGTACACGAGAAAATTCGTTCGCTGTGAAGGTAAAGCTCTTTGTTTTAAATTTCAAAACCAACTGGGTGATTCTAAATATACTAAAAAAGTAGCTAGCTCGTTAAAACTTTGCTTTCGAATTAAATTGTGCCAGGAACTTGAAACTTAATAAAGAACCAAGTTGAAGTTAAGGGGAGTGAACACAAAATCAAAATAAATACAAAAGTGAATTATGAGCAAAATTTACCAGGCACTCAGAATTAACTAACACGTACATTAATTCTGTCATGGTCACCTTCAAACATGATCCTTTCAAAGTGTGTTGTGTTCTCCTCATTTTGGGCATTCGTGTAAGAACAAGGGTGAGCCAACAAATGTTCAACGTATATTACGAAAATTCGACATCGTTTTTATTCGGTGTGTGCAAACATACCGTCATTCAATCGCAGCAAAAATTGATTTACGTTGTAAATTTAAATTCTAATCCGTCAGCGGGGTCTTTAATTAAATCTTTGCACAACACTACAATTCAGACAGTTCACATCGACGAGCCTAAAAAACTGATGCACTTAGCAAACAACACTCAGAGAAAAAATGTCCTGTTCTTTGTGCACAACATGAGAGAGTCCTTAAGTTTGATACTTAGTTCCGTTTCCAAAGAGAATAAATTTGGAGGTCATTTTGATTCCGTTGATTTCACTCAGAATGACTTTTTAAACGACTCAAATGTCAAGAAGGTCATAAACCGCAAGAATCACAAAGTTGAGAACGCTTTACCTCGCTACTGCATTGATGTTGACGGAGCCTCATTGGAATCAAATGCCGATCAGGAAACATGTGATTACAAAGTGAATTTAACCTCCGATGAGCTCAAAGACCTCTCAGTTCTGTCAGACCCCGTATTTAACCTGCCGGGGTCTATACAGCAACAACATCTGGAATTCAAATAACTATATCGTTTTCATGCTGCATGAAGGGAATCAGGTGGCTTTTGATACACTTCCCTATGTACTGACGCGTAGTAAGCGACCATTGGGAATGTCCACTGACAAGACTAAGGTCGGACGAAAAACTAAAAGAGAAGAGAAAAAAATCGTATTCAATTTTTTTTGGCGCTTCTTCAGAGGTCTGAAAACTATTATTTGTGAAAGAACATTCTGTGAGAGATACAACCCTTTCACGGAGGAAATCGCCTCTTACTACGGGAGGGAGAGCGAAATTTACTTTGACTTTTCTTGGGACAATATGCATCAAAAACCTGTCGGCATTCTCTTTTACGCACACGATGGTAAGGAAGGAGTTGATGACCGATTTGTGTCATCTCATTGGTCAATCTATCTCGTTGACGTTTTTAAGGCGCTAAAAAAATCGATAAACTGCTCGTACGAACTCAAAGATCCTATCCTACCGCAAGATTTCGGCTCCGAAGTTAGATCCGTCTATGAATATGATATAGGTCAGAAGTACGGAGTGCATGTGCAGTCTCAAAATGTCATCAAATATTTCGAATCAATTTCTACCGCGGATGTGGATTATTCTGTCACCGTCGACTCCTGCGTGCTGTGTTTCGTAACTCCACACAGTCAACCAATGCCGCAGTATTTGGTGATTTTTAAAGCTTTCACGCCAGTCGTATGGTATTTCATCGTGATTACGATCACGATATTCATTCTCATGCAGCATCTTTTTCAGGTAAAAGTTTTCAGATTTGGTAATTATTTATCGTCCATTCAAAAATTAACCTTTGTCCACGCGAACTTAAAATAATGGGAATAGCCCAAAAACGTGGGACAAAGGAGTTTACATCTGGAATTGCCTTTTAAATGTAATCTCAAGCCAGAATTTTAAAGGTTCAAAATTTTTGGTCCCAAAAATGTAGGTACTTTGAGAAGGAAGACAAGAAAAGCAAATTCGCCATTTCCTTGAATCCTGGGCATAAAATTGCCGGTCGAAAAAGTAATTTTAAGATTTCTTTTCGCATAAAATGTGCTTATAAAAGTACACTCAATCTATTGTTTTGGACACTACAGACAATCATTCAATTCTCAATTCTCAAGGGGATTTTGATCTAACTTAACGAGAATCGAAGAATCGTTGGGCTCAACAATTATATCCTCCGTAGACTAAGCTCTCCTCCTATGTGGACGAACACATCGACGCTGAAACTCCCAAACCACGCATCTCATTGGCAATGTTTGAATATTTTTGCTCCCGTTTTATCTTTTTAAAAGGGGAACAGATCAACGTCATTTCTTTGAGCTTTTCACAGAGATTTCCTAGCGCAGGCGAAAAAAACCACGGCAGGTTTTAATAAGTGACGCTGAAATAGTTTTAAATTTAAAAATTAAGTACGACAGGAAGTCACCTACCTTGTAGACCGAATTACGTGGTTTGAGAGTTTCATCGCTGAAATATTGAATAAGGCGATTTCTTCAGACATATACGAAATATAGAAATTTGAGATTGTGCCCTAATTTCATAAAAATCCCTATATTGGAACTAGGAATTGGTAAATTCAAATCGAATTACAGGAATTCGCATTATCTATACATTTATTTCCTCGAGGCTCAATCTACTCCCCATAGACCACATCTGTCCGCAAATGGACGTCATCTTCTCTTCCGGAAAAGAGTTCTCTTGACTTTTTGCCGATGCATAGTGGAAGAAAATCTAGAAATTTAGACGGAAATCTGATACTCTAAAACAAAAATTAAGGTATTTAGTTCTGAAGTTTAAAGGGAAAATGTCTCGGTTGTCGGAAAAAGCGATTCAAGTGTTTGCGAAATGTTAGGTAAGAAAACTTTTTTCCCGGAAGATAAGGTCTCTCTTCACAAATCCAATCACACCCTAAAGGCTGAAAGAGATTAAATGCAAATTGTTTTTCCGTAACACACTGAAAAAAAATAGTTCTGTTCACAGGGCTCCTGCGCGTTCTTTGTTACAGCTACATTAATTTCCGTTATGAGGACAGAGTGCTCACTCCCGAAGTTCTGTTCTCACAACAGAAAAGTTCTGTAAGTATAACAAGGAAAGTGTGTTAGCCCTGTGAACAGGAGATTCTGTCAACAGCACCGACTATTTTTTGCGTGGCATTATCAAGTATTAAATAACTGATGTAGACATAATGTTTTTCAGTTTTCTCAACAGAAAATTTTTCGGGCTTTCTATTCGGATGCAGAAAGAAGTTCTTACGAGGGCTCCTCATCAATGTTGACAATCTTCTCCTACTTCATTTGTGGCAGCCCTCCACGTTTGCTCTTGGGTCGCTTTTACACGGGTAAGGTCCTCTTCACCGTATTCAGTTTCGCCACGATCATTATCTCCACGGTTTTCTTGGACGGCATGACGACTCTGCTAACAAAACAAGTTCGATACCCAGAAATCGATTCTCTGAAAGACATGGAGAACGCAAACATATTTATACAAGTGTTAGACGCGGAAAAAGCCTCGAGATTCTTTTTGCAGGAAAATAAGTACAAAACACTTGCAACCAAACTTACACATAGCTCATTCTTGCTTGAAGATGTTCTTACGGTGGGGATGAGTGAAGATAGGGAATTTTTTCATGATACAGAATACCTCACTAACTTGACCAGTTTTACAATGAATTCAACACGCAGGGCTGAATATCACGATTATTATCTGAAAAATATAATGAATCTGCGTGCTATTCATGAATCGGACGCATACTTGGAGAGTATTCCTCAAGCCCTTATCTCTAAGCAAAGTATTTCTATTGAGCGCTTCTTCGAGGAGCGTCCCACGAGCTACCACTTGGTCGAGGAGTCTCTTATGACGTATCCTTTATCATTTACCTTTGTGAAGAACTCGTTCCTCTTCGAAAAGTTTAATAACAAACTTGCGCAGATGTTGGAAGCTGGTCATGCCGAAAAAGACGTGCAACCAGTTCTGCGTTACTGGTTCAATACGACTGAACGTGGTGAGCCACGCGATCAATGTGAACCGAGACCGTACGAGTTGAGAGATTTGCGATTGGCGTTTATGGCTTTGTCGAGTGGTTTGTTTTTGAGTTTCCTTGCTTTTTTGGTCGAGCTTTACACTGAATTTTTTGAAAATTTAAAAAAATTGAAATTTTTAATGCGCATAAGAATGCTTTTTTCTATTAGAAAAAAGAGAGGTTGAATGAGTCATAACATTCCCTTGGAAGAGTTCACCGAATGAATTTTCAGTGGAAAACTCAGTGTAAAATCGTTCGCACGTGATGGTTCATAGAAACGAACAACTAAAGTTACGTTTATTTTGGCTATTTAGAAATTGGATTACATTTTGCACTAAGGAACCAATATTTCTGGCTCATTTTAGAATCGACATGTATGCCATTGATTTTCCCATGCAGATACGTGTTTTTATGGAGAAGTTAGAGATGGTGGTTCCTTATATTGCACAATGTAATCCAATTAATGACAGTGCGCTGTGAATAAGGTCTACGCCTAGTGGATTACATTTTGCAATAAGGAACCACTATCTCCGGCTCTTCTTTATAAGCGCCTATCTGCGTAGGAAACCATTAGCATATATGTTGTTTCTAAAATGAGCCAGAAATAGTGGTTCCTTATTGCAAAATGTGGTCCTAAGCTCATACGCACTTCTAGACTGCAACAGAGGATCGTCTGTCGGCACTTTTACATGTGAAGTAACTAGGAGAGGCAAGATAGGGATCTTCTGACGCAGTCTAAAAGGGCGTATACTTTTTTGCCGTGGACTCTACGAATCTGAAGCCAGCCACTTTTTCAACCTTGTAGTTTTGTAGTTTCTGTCGGTATAACTTCGAAACACACGTGTTTTGATAATTGTTTTCATTCGTGTTTGTTGCATTATTTTGGCCACAGTCTGTAACTCCTCCAATCGGGGTTTCACTGAGCAGATCGCAATATGTGCCCAAGCCCAAATATTCGAGGCATATATTGTAACTTTTACGATTTGTTTTAGTTTTGCTCCAACAGATTGCAATGTCCTAAACATTGTTTCACTTCCTTTTAGGGTGGTAAATGATCGATTTGACACAAAAAAGAACCTTGCCTTATCGCTGCGGAAATTTGTTTATTGAGGAAAAATAATTAATTGATATATTTTATATCGTATTATTATGTAGTATTTGATCATATAAACAATAGAAATTTAGCATAATAATAAAATTTTAGTAATTATAGTGTTATTATACAATATCCATGTAATTAAATGTTTGACACCAAGACACTTTCTTTATATGGATCAATTCCTCACCATTAATTTTCCATGGATGGTCAGAAATGGTGATTGATGACATGTTTCAATCCGGGGGAATCGATACTCCGACCCAAAATAATAAGCCAGTTTATCATCTCGAACTTTGTATTCGTGAAAAATCTAAAATAAGTGAAGAGAGATTTTCCTTATCATACATGATTCTTCGTAATTTTTTTTTTCTTTTCTTGGGGAAATNGGGGGGGGGGGGATAGTGGATAGAAATGTATACAAATCGTATCTAAATTAACTCATAGCCTCGTTATTTCAGTCGTTCAATGGGTAGACTCGAGGCTCTATACTGCCGTGCAAAGAAAAACCGCCGTATGAGCATTGAAATGTTGCCAAATTTCTTCTTAGAAAATATTTAATTTTTCAGAAATTTGTGAATTTAGACCGCGTTGAGCAGAAAGGAACCAAGCTACATCAGCTATTGTCAAAAACTGAGCAGGTTCAATTTTTTACGAGAGAACGTTCATGCGGATTTTTTGGTGCATTTCAGTAAATTTTCTGCATAATAGGAAAAAAATTCCTTAAAATTTTCAAAAGAATCCGCACGATCGTTCTCTTTTAAAGATTTAAATTCCTCAGTTTTTGGCAATAGCTGATTTAGCTTATTTCCTTTTTGCTAATCGCGGTCCATTGTCCTCGAAATGTTCAAATATTTTGGATCCAATTACACAGAGAAAAAGCTATGAACCAATTAGTGGTCCATGTGGAACACCAGTGATAGTTGTATATGAACTAATGATTATCGATTTATGAACCATACTGTGGTAGCTCGTACCATAGTATGGTATATACACCATAACTAAGGTATATGTACTATTATTATGTTGCCTTTACTACTATTAGTGGTGTTCCAATTGAACCAATAATTGGTTTATAAGCCATAGATTTTTCTCCGTGTGCAACGAACGAAATTCTCTGAAAAAAAAAAAAAATGGAAGAGAAACATTTACAAATATTCGCGGAAATTCGTGATTTGTCAAAGAAAATTTGACGATTGGATGCTTATATGGCGTTTCTCATCAACGAGGCCCTCTAGCGGTCCAATTTCTCCCGCGTTCCTGTGTCAATTAGTGTCACCGCTTAGCGTTTGCCCCAACTTCCGTCATGAGCCTTGTGTCGCGCCGCAAGTTTATTAAATCTCTGGCGCGAGATTTTTAATAAAAGTTCATATCTTGACTGCCCGCAGTTATTACCTAGTGCAATGCAGCCGGACAGCTCCAAGTTTCGGACGCGCTCTCGGAAGTTCTGTAACGACATTTCCGAGCTGCCCGACTGGGCTTCTTTTCAACGATCACACCGTGTCGCAAACTACGTAGCAAGGAGTTGACAACTCTCTTCGGATTTTATAACGCTAATTTCGCCGCTACTCTGACGTAAGGACGTGTCTTAATTTCCACATGAGCCTTGTTCTCCGTATAATTCTATGCTTGCAGGGGCTCAAGAAGCAAAGAAGCATTTTTTAGGCATCCACATTCACCGAGAAACAAAAAAAAACACAGTTATTCTACCGTTACAACGGTGTTATGTCACACAATATTCCACGGTAGTATAGCCGTGGATTTTGATTCTTGTAACGATGAGCACGGCGATATGACCGTGTTCACCGTAAATTTATTGTGGGCACAGGCATACTACTATGAGCATGGTTATGCTACTGTGCTTATGAATAATATTACCACATTTTTTGTGACATTATTACCGTAGTGACCGTCGAGTAACCGTGTTTTTTTTCTTCGTGTTGAAATATCCTGCTTAAAGCGTTGCGGCGCGGCAGGCAACCGGCGTGACACGCGCATAGGCGCCTACAAACCTAACGGGATACTTCACGCGTTGCGCAACGCGTGAAGTATCCCGTTAGGTTTGTAGGCGCCAGTGCGCGTTCTGCGCTGCTAACACGCCGCTCCGCTCTGTGTTAGGCTCTAATATTTAAACTCGCGGAGTCAGCGTTTTCCAACTCATGTTTTTTAAACGTTTGCACTCTCTGCACTGATTATTCCCTTTTAAACTGATGAAAAAGAAATATGTACTACTGGAAAATATAATGTGTTTATAGTAAATATAATAGTGGTTCCGTGTCAAATTTAATGATTTCCAAAGCATTCAAATTTATTATTTTATGTTTTGGGCTTTTACTGTGCTGCAGCGTGGTGTAAGCGCAACCAAACGCTCAAAATTGGACGTATTTGACTCAAGGAGGTCGATTTACAAATAAGTTAAAAAGAAAAAATTGCGTGCTTCTTACTTTTTTTCCCTCTTTTATTAATTTTTGTATAGTTTCTTTCATCACATCTACGGCTCATTAAGATGCATATCAATGCCATTGCTTGGAAAAGGTTTTACAAATATTTACCAAGTTTTAAAAATGTAAATGTTTTTAAAATGAAGTAATTAATTTCATTAAAAAAAAGAAAACTCGAGGTAGGTGGACATAAAGTCCTGGAAGCAAATTATCTTTAGGTTCTCCTACTAATTGTAAGGAGTATCTAGATTAATTTTACTAGTACTATATCATAGCATCGCTTTTTGTATATTCTGCTGTGCTAAGGAAAAACGCCATATGAGCCTTCAGGCATTGCCGAACTTCCTCCGATAAAATACGAATTTTCAGGAAAACTGCTGAATACTTGTCTTCACATTTGTCCGACAATTTTGTACAGAAAATAATCTAAAATATCTTAAAAGTTCAAGAAAAAATATGCAAAACCTTCCTCAAAAATACATGTCCAACCCGGGAAAATGTGGCAACTCTTCAATGTTAATACGACGTTTTTTCTTAGCCCATGCTAAGAAAAAACGACTTCTACACGACTTTCTTGTCGCTCCTAAAAAGGAGCAGTTTTTGACATGTACCATTCTTCTGGATGGTCCCTTACTTAATATTAAGAAAGGAAATACACAGGAAGTACGTACTCTGGCCTACCTCAAAAATTGAAGGCGAAACAGCGAGGATCCTGCTATACCCTCTCCGTGTCAACGACACTATCTGCCTGCGTGTCGAAACCTCTCGTGGGCAGTTAAGGGAAAGTTATACTGAAAATTTCGACTCAACCTAACTGTTCCCAAACGAGAATGAAGCTTTTCAGTGGTCTCTTAGATTGTAGTTTGTGAATAGGAAGTCTATATAAAAATAGCTACTCAAGCGAAGAGGTTTATAACTCAACGCACTCGCGTTTGGAAGCGCGCGACAGCGAGAGAGATTTAATTTCACAAGGAAATTCATCATCAAGAAGGAGCGTTACCCTTCGGAAAAACTTCTTTACGGTATCTCGGAAAACCGGGGATAGAATGATATTCATGTAGAAAAAGCTTCGAGTGGAGAAGTTGGCAGAAGCAGCGGGCGGTTGCCACATAATGCGTCCCTCCTCTGACGTAAGGGCATATCTCAATTTCCGCGTGAGCTCTGTTTCATATATAAAGCCATGCTTTCTGGGGATCATGTGGAAATCAAGATAGGCCCTCACGCAAGAAGAGCGACGATGTTCGGTGACATCTAAGTTCTTGATACTCGCATGGAAATTTTACAAACTCGCGAAATGAATTCTCAAAGTGTCTCCAAGCTGGACCTCCAGTGATTTTTGTATGACAATATATTGAGAGAGGAGAGGCTCTTAGTGAAAGAAACATAATTGTTTGGTGCCGATGAACCACTCAGAAGAAATGTGACACTAAACCATAGAGCAAAAAAGGAGGTGTTTGCATCTTTAGGTTTGTTTACCCTGTGACGTAGGTCGGTACAACCTCGACCAGCGAAATCCGGAATTAGAAGTATGAAAAACGGACCATAATGTCCCATTTTTTGGCTTAAATCAACTCATGATATAATTTTAAGTACTTTTTATAGAATGACTTTTTTCCATAAATTACACCATTTCCAAGAAAATCGATGATAAACGTCGCTGTACAGACCTACGTCATCAAAAAAATTCCAAGATGCCCGAAATGCAAACATCTCCTTTTTTTTCTCTATGACACTAAACTATGTAAGGGGTTGAACAAATATGTTTATGTATCCTTGAATCTGTTAATATAGTATTTCGCTGATTAAAGACAAAAAGGCCATATCTCCAATTAGGATTTTGCAAATCTAATTTCTAACGACACAAAACAAAAACACACAACAAAATTTCTAACGACAGCTGATTAATAACATTCTTGCAATAGCTACTATTTAATGTTACTTTCATTTAAAGTTAATGATTCCTAATTAAAATTATTAGTTGTCTTAGAAACTAATGCTATTGCATTATTACATACTTTATATACTCATATCATACTTCTGTATACTATTGCACTATTTTACTATTCCTATTGTACTTTAACAGTGCCATAACAGTGACATATGCCATAGCCCCAACAATAGGGCTTCATTGTATGAATTTAAAATAGATAAACATGAAAAATGAATAAACATTGATAATGATTAATTTATTACGAGTAAACTAACTGACATCTTTTTGGAAAGTGCCTGATTTCTCCTTCTACGTTCAACTATTTTTTTATGCAGCGCTAGTTGGAAATGGAACGCCGATGAAGCGCCTTCAATTTTTCGTACATGCAACATAGACATCCCTGAAGCACGAATAGTTGTATGCTAGCTTTGACATCAACGACCTCCGAATTGGACTTGAGACGGATACGATTACGTTGTTAAGTTTTTTGAGGCGGAGTCTCTAAGACATATATTTATTTCTGCTTCAGCGCCACGGAAGATTAGCCAATGCTTATTCAGAATGAACTTAAGACAAAGACATAAAGACGGAGCGCTAAAAGCAAAAAATGAAGCTTCTTTTCAATCACCTCTACTATTGGCCAGAGGATTGGCGGCGAAATCGGGACAAGTTTGAAATTCAAATGTAAGGCGGGAACTAAATAAAATTGCGGAAACAAAGTATTTTAGGTTGATTTTTGCCCAAATTCACTTACACACGCATATTTTTATAACTTTAGGTAAGTTTTGGTCCGTCGTCGACCGATTAATTTCATTTGGGAGTAACGGTCATCTACGACTGTAACGGCCTGTTTGAACCGGCAGAACCACCATGAGCAGAAGAAAAACTTACTTTATCTGAGATTACTGCCTGTTACCGAGCAAAAGTAGGTGTATTATAATAGGACGCAGTTCCAACTTTCTTAATATATTTGTTTTAGGCATTTTAAATACGTTTCAAAGAAGAAATGTGGAAAAATCAAGAGGACAAGTTCAAATCATATTTCCGTTTGCCGCCATGGATTCCCGCGCCCATTTACACACTCACACAAGCACCCACCGCCAAACCAGGCTTCACTTTTTCCCCGTGCTTTTAGATACGAGCACTCCGTCTTTATGTCTTTGACTTAAGATCGCGAAAAATCATCAAAGAGCTTGATGCAAAAACGGCTTTTTTCGCCCCCCCTCTGGAAGTTCTTCAGACTTTGTCTATTGATTACTCATACTTGAGCGCTTCTTTTCCCAAATTTTCAGACCCCCGAAAAATTTTGGGGGGGAGCTAGGGGGGGGGGCGGAAGTCAAAACCTGTGAACCTCAATATCTCTTGAACGAAGAAAGATATTGAGGTCCGGTTTGGACGAAAAATCGTCTAAAATTGCATACTTTAAGATTCTAAAGGTCGAAAATCCCGATATCACATTTTTAAGTCAACATATGTGCTTTTTTCCAGTTTTTGGGTCTGAAAAATTTCTTTTTAACGAAAATTTTACAAAGATCTTAATTTTTTATTTGAATTAAAACCAGTTTTTTAAATTATTCGTTTTTTTCCGCATCCAACGAGTGGTCCATTAAGCTGGGGAACTAAACGGTTCCGGAGTTATGATCGGTTGAAGTTTCCGCTCAACGCGCGCCGACCGATTTTCGCGCGCAAAAAAGT